>PVKB01006375.1:0-64180 GCA_004027205.1 Ctenodactylus gundi | reverse complement strand
CAAAATAAAGGATCCTATTGAAAAATGGGCAAATGAAATGAAGAGGCAGTTCACTCACGAAGAAGTACAAAGGGCCAGTAGATACATGAAAAGATGCTCAACATCTCTAGCCATGAGAGAAATGCAAGTCAAAATGCTAAGATACCATCTCACTCCAGAGAGAATGGCTTATATCAACAAATCAAATAGCAATCAGTGCAGGTGAGCGTGTGGGGAGAAAGGAACCCTCCTGCACTGCTGGTGGGAGTGTAAATTCGTTTGACTACTCTGGAAAGCAGTATGGAGAGCTCTCAAAAGACTAGAAATACATATCCCCTTTGATCCGGTGACACCCCTTCTGGGAATATATCCAAAAGAGGCCAAAACAACATACAACAGAGATATATGTATACCCATGTTCGTAGCAGCACAACTAACAATAGCTAGAACATGGAAGTCACCAAAATATCCATCAATAAACCAGTGGTTACACTAACTGTGGTACTTATACACAATGGAATACTATGCATCTGTAAGGTCCAACAGCATGGAGGTTTTCACAGGCAAATGAAGAAACTTGAGAATATCATGCTTAGTGAAGTGAGTCAGAAGCAGAAGGTGAAACATCGGATGGTCTCTCTGATATGAGACCCAGAACACAACCATCTCATGGAACTTTAAATGAAAGACAAAGGGAAAGAGGGGGACAGGGGAGTGGGGTGAAGGGAGGGAAGGAGGGTAGGGGGATGGACAAAAGGAGAGGAGGAAAGCCCTTGTCACTTTGACAAGGAAAGTATGTGCACAAAATGCTCAACTCCATTGTAAACCTTAAATTCTGCACCTGTGCATATCAATAAAATGGGGAGAAAAAAAGAGAAACATTTGAAAATCAATAAAACTAGGCTCAGGAGGCTAGTTGAGAAATCTTGAGGGTCAGTGCAGACGACATAATTAAAGCCTGCTTATTTAAGCTCTCAGTGGTTACAACAAACAATTCTATACAAGTAAGAAAACATTAATAATAATACTTACTTGAACTTTCACTTCCTGATGGCTCAGAAGGGGCACCAGAAATGGCACAACCCCTGAATCAATAACCATCTGTATCTGCTCGTTTCCTCCATCTGTCAAGTATGACAAAGCCCAAACAGTGTCTACGAGAATCTACAGGAAGTAAACAACAGTTAACTTTTTTTTTTTTCTTGAAACAGGGTGTCGCTTTATAGCCCAGGCTGGCCATGTACTCAAAGCAGTCCTCCTGTCTCAGCCTCCCAAGTGCTAGAATTACAGGCATGCACTACCACGCCTGGATAATGTGGTGCCGGGGAATCGAACTTGGGTACTTAGCTCTTGTTAGGCAAGTGCTTTAAACACTGAGCCATTCCTCCAGCGCAAACAGTTAACTTTTTGATGTATTTGTTTAAATTTAAAAATACATAATATACCTCAGGAGTGATGACAGAAAAAGGAACCAAATTTTGTTTTAGCTTGGTGACACGGAGACTGCTTACATGACTGTTCTATTAAGTGTTGTTAACACCTACATATACTTTCTCTCAATACCTATCCCAGATGACTCTTTGTAGAAAAAAACAGGAGACACAAAAAGTCTGGAACAACTTCTATCCCAACTTTTGAATTTACATATCAAATGAACAAGTTAAAAACATACAGAAAAGTAATTCTCTTTGCTCCCACAAATCAAGTACCTAATAATTACATGGAAACACTTCATATACAGTATGAAGAAAATACACCATGCTGCTTCACATGTGGGAAATACTAAAAAGTCCATCTATTCATTCTACATCTTTTCAAACATGTTCAGCAATACAATTTGTTAGACTACTCACACAAACAGAAGACTTAACACTTTATTTGAGGAAACCCTTGAAAACGCTCCCCAATTGAAAAGTAACAAATCATGACCTTGTTCATACTAATTTTCCAAAGAAAAGACAAAATAGGCTCAGAGATTTGCTGACTCATTACTCATTCAAAGTCAAAGCTTGTATGTGGCTTTCCTTGGTGTCTTCACAGAGGAATATAAGCATGGATCTTATCTTGTGCAATCCAGAAATCTTTTTCCTAGTGGAGTATCCAAATTGAAGACATTTTGTTTCTCTAAAATAACAGCGGCTACCCGAACTCACATATCTTTCAAAAATGCGTATCGATCAACAAGACAACAAAATAACACAATATATGTTATCCACAACTTTAGGATTATTAGGAGTCAGAGGACATTCATAATTTCAAAGTACCTGCATGAAGAAGAAAAAAAAAATGCCAATTCCAGCTTTTGTCTGGACCTCTTATCCTAAGCCTCTGTGAGACTTGAGAGAAAGAGAGGACAGGAGAGTTCAGTTCAGTGTGAAAGAGCTTCACATGGCTTGTAAACCTTAAAATACTTACTCTCTGATACTTTACAAAAATCTGATGATCTCATTTCTATAGCAAGAGCTTTATTCATATAACAAATGGCTGGGGAAACTCCAACAAAAGGATTATTAATACTCACTTAATATCACATTGTAATTGATAAAGAATTAACCACAATTTAAAGATAAGAATTAAAAATTATTTGTAAATTTTATATATTCTGGGAAAAGAGAAATACTGTAACTTCTAAAGTGGAAGGACAGAAACTCTGCCTGAGAGCTATGACAGCTATCATTCTTCCCCAGCAGTGAGGACAGTCCTTATTGGAGATAACTGCATATGTGTGTGAAGAAAGCCTGGCTACCATCTAGCCTAGCAGTAAGAGGTAACAAGATTTAAACAGAAGCTACAGTCTCATAATATCCAAAAAATGTAATCTACAACTAAAAATAATGTCATGCCAGAATGAGGAAAAAGAAAACAAAAGATAGTCAATAGATGCAAACACTGAGATAAATGTGTAACTAGGACTTGTCAAGACATCTTAAAGTAACTATTCCAAAAATGCTATGGTGAACAATTATGAACAAGTCCGAATCAAAAATGTGTTTCAAGCTGGGCATAGTGGGACATGTCTGTCATTCCAGTACTCAAGGTGTCCAGCAAGATCCTGTCTCAAAAAGAAAAAAAAAAAAAATAGAACAACAAAAAAGGAAAACATGATGGGACAAGGGAAAGGACTCCAAGGTGGATAAATAGAAATAATCTACCCTAAATAACAGAAGAAAAGACTGAAAAAAGTGAACAAAGCTCCAAGGACTTAAAATAAAATACCAACAGTTCTAACATTTCTATCATTAGAGTTCCTAGAAGTGGAACTAAAAATACGTTTGAAAAATTAATGGTAGGAAATATTCCAAATCTGCTGGAGGAATGGCAAAGTGGTTTAGGCACTTGCCTCGCAAGCACAAGGCCCTGAGTTCAATTCCCCAACACCACATCAAACTGGGCGTGGTGGTGCACATCTGTAATCCCAGCTCTTGGGAGGCTGAAGCAGGAGGATTGTCTCAAGTCCAAGGCCAGCCTGGGCTACACCAGTGAGTTCAGGACCAGCCTGGACTACAGAGCAGGACCCTGTCTTAAAAAAAGAAAAAAAAAAAAAAAAGAAAATATTCCAAATCTGCCAAAAATCTTAGCCTACAGATTCAAAAATGGAAGCATAAGAAAAGAAAATGAAACTGTAAGTTCAATGATCTTCACACAAGTAACTGAAAGAAGTCAAAACTGGCATTTATAAATGTTAAAACAAATAGTAAAAAAAAGAAAGGTATTATAAAATGTGTAAATATAAAGGTAACTACTACAACAAAAAATACAATTATTAAATATTAAAAGAAAATTTAAAAGGGGAAACACAAACATAGTAAACAATGAGTAAAACAAATTATTACACAAAATGACAGAACTGAAACAAAACAGAACAATTAATAGCTGTGAGTGGGCATTCAAAATGAAATCAAACTGTATATGAACAGACATAATGATAAGAAAGCAGGGGTTGAAATTCTGTCAGCTGATCAGTGAAATTTAGGCTAACAAGCATTAAAAAGGAAAAGGGTACCCTATAAAATTAAACACCAAATTTTATAATGAAAATGTAATAATTACATACATCTAATCAAATCTAATCCTCAGTATTGAAAAAAGAAATTAAATAGGAAAATCAGTCCTAGTTAACTGATTTGTTCCCTTACTGTGAGGGGATATATACACAAAATGAGAAATAATGAGAAAAATAACTTTCAAAACAATACATTAAGACAAAAAATGTAGAGAATACTCTGCATGATTATCGATAAGATGAAAACTCCAATAAAATGAATTATCTAGGACAATAGTTTATAAAAACTGATCTCAGTAGAGTGAGAAAGCCAATTCCACAGAGAAAAAACTGTCAAAGAATTAACAAAAGGGTATCAAGACCCAAAAGGACAGACTCTGGTATAAATTGTTCCAGAGCACAGAATACAAAGAAAGCATAACGTTATCAATGCAAAAGGAATTGCAGTTTTCACATTGCTGAAATTTTCTGCTCATTCCTGGAAAACATTCTTAAATCAATGTAGTATGTCATATGATTTTTTAATGTGCATATCTCACTATTTTTTGCTAATGACTTATTTGCAGTTTATTTCATATTTACTTTAGACTATAAAAATGATGTTAGACAAAAAAGCAAATACTACTGATTTTCTTTTTCAAGTTCAAAATGGGCTGTATGGTAGAGGAGACAATTCACAACATCAATAAAGAATTTGGCTCAGCAACTGTTAACAAGAACTCTGGAGAAGTTCCGGTCAAGATGGAGGCCAAGTAAGAGAACTGCATAATGTCTCCGTGTGGATCTGCTTAAAACGTTGAGAATATAGTCAAAAACCGCCTGTTGAATGTAGCTAGAACAGGGAGGAGCACCCCAATAACTGAAAGGAGGCCAGGGGAAGATCAGAAACCTCCCCCCCCAAAAAAAAACATCAAAAGTGGGGAAGCAACAGCAGCCCAGAAAGCTGCCCCAGGTCAACTGCAAACGGCTGGGAGCAGCCAGCATCCACAGGTGGAGGAAAGCCAGCCCAGAGCCTGGAACTTCTGACTGAGCTAGAAGAGGAAGGGAGGCCCCCAACAACTCAAAGGAGGCCACAGTAAGGTCAGAAATCCTGGAGACACATCAGAGGTGAAGGGAAACAGCAGGCTAGGAAGCAGCCACAGGACTACTGAGCACTACCCTGAGTTGCCAGTATCCACAGACGGAGGAAAGCCTGGAGCCAAGAACCTCAGACCGAGGCCTCTAAAGTGAAGTCCTTCAACAACAGAAATATGGAAAATAGACAAGGCAACAGGACACCCACAGAAATGGCTGAGACCCCAGAAACAATGTCATGGGCCCTGAAATAGTGGAACTCATAAAGAAGGAAGTCAAATGCAAATCAATGAATCAAACAACCAGTTCAAATGAGACATTCTCAAAGAAATGCAAGCAATGACCAGCTGGATTAGAGGAACTTACTGATCAACTAGTGGTCCTAATGGAGACAAAGTTCATTGAGCATACAGACGCCACCACAAAGAAAAAGTTGGCTGAGGTAAATAAGGAAATGCAACATATAAAGGAACATTTTAATAGAGATGTGAAAATTTTAAAAAGAAATCTAGCTGAAATTCAGGATATAAAAAGTACATTTGAAAGCAGGAGAAGTCAACTCAAATGATGGGAGAACAGAATTTCAGAACTTGCTGACAAGGCTGAGGAAACAAATGCTATAATTAGTATGACTCCAAAATTAGATATAAGCCAAGCAGCTGGAAACAACAGCTGATGAATGATTGAAAGAGAACCAACCTCAGAATTATGAGTGTGGGAGAAAGAGTAGATGACAGCACCAAAGGTATAAAGAATTTAATCACAGAAATCATGCAAGAAAATTTTCCACATCTAGGAAAAGAAATTAATTTTCAAGTACAAGAAGTTTACAGAACACTAAATAACCTAAACTAGTAACAAGATTCAATGACATAATAACAACCTCAGAAATACAACCTAAAGAGAGAACATTAAAAGCAGCAAGGGAAAAACAGACATTATTCTACCAACGCAAAACCATTCAAATGACCACAGATTTCTCGATGCAAACATTGAAGTGCAGAAGAGCCTGGAGCAAGATCTTTCAAGCTTTAAAAGACAGCAAGTGTCAACCCAGATTGCTGTATCCAGCAAAATTACCCCTGGAAACTGAGGAGAAATAGAAATTTTTCATGACCAAGAATCCATAAAGAAATTTGCAACCATTAGCCCAGCCTTGCAGAAAATATTTGAAGAAATCTTTGAGAAACAGAGACAAGCAGCACCAAAGAATATGAAGGAAGGAAACATCTAAAGAGAAACTGTAACCAAAAATAGACTGGTATTTGAATCATTTGATAGGTACTTTTAATACAGTACCAGCTTTCTCATAAAAATCTGTGAAACTTCCCTATAATATTATGATATCATTTTTAATACTATATTAGTTTGCAAAACATAATTATATTCCACCTTCAGAATTGGTATAAAATCTTTAAATAATGTGTAGGCATGAATTTATGGATGGACAGGTAAATAAAATGATAAACCAAATCTGACAAAATGTGCAATGTGAGTAAATAATTTATGAAAATTTTAAAAAATCTGAAATAACTAAATATGCTATTATGATAATTTAAAACGCCTGGCCTGAAACTACAATTACTTTTGCACACCTTAGCAATGTCTACATTTTAATAAAACAACAAAAGTAAAATTTTAGTATCTAAATTATTTTTTCCTAATTATTTATTCAATTTATATGTAATTTAGTATTTATAAGTGACTCAGGGTTAGGGTATAGCTCACAGTGTGATGTTCTTGGTTCAATCATTACTGAAAATATCTAAATAAAATATTATACAGGCTCATATACTACACTGAAAAAATAAGGTACTATGAACAAGCAGGATTATTTAAAGAACTGTAAGAAGTTCAACTTTAGGAATGTCAAAATAAGTCTTACAAGGAGAAAATTAATATTATCTTCACAGACACTGAAAAAATCATGACTTTTTTTTTTTTTTTTTTTTTTTTTTTTTGGTGCTGAGGACTGAACTCAGGGCATTGTGCATACCAGGCAAGTACTCTACTTCCAAGTACATCCCCAGCCTTTATTACCCACTCTTGATAAAACATTTAAAATTATAAATTCAGAATATTTCTTTAAGCATAATAAAAATCCAAAAGAAAAGCATTAAAGAACCCATTTTCAAAATACAAATAAAAATAGTCCTTAAACAAAATCATGTTCATTTTCACTCACAAGTGAAATACAAATTAAACTGAATCACCTAAACAGATGAGCAAAAAATTAAAATGTGGCAACACACGTAGGAAAACTGCGGAAAACATCACTTTAATATACTATTTGCTGCTGCGAAGGCAAAAATTACCATTTCTATCTCAGGAAATGTGGCAGTATGTAATAAAATTACAAAAGCACTGACTCAAGAATCCTGAGCTTCTAGTAATTTACCATGAAAATACACCTCCAACAATACCAAAAAATCACAAGACTATTCACTGTCACATTAGTATTTGCAAAACTCACTGCCTATTCATACCAGTGAGTGTGAATAAACCATGGCCATAAAAAAAGAATTCTACAGCGTAATATTCTGCCTTACCTCAAGGTGTTTTAGACTACTAAATGAATTATCATTTCTATTAACAGAAAATAACTATTTTTCTAAGCAATATCCTCTGCTTAATACTTCATACAAGTTATCACTCATCAATGCTGATGAGATACTTAAAGATTCTAGACATTTAAATCATCACAAGATTTTCAGTGGGATCTCTCTCCTTGACAATATCTCAAAGGTTGGTAGAGGAGGGTAAGCTAGAAAGCTCTCAGACTCCTTCAACTGAACACTCCTTAGTCTGTCTTTAATTTTGTTTAATATACTGGGACTTTACCAAAACCTTAAACATTTTAAAATTCACAGCCCAAGATAATTAGGCTGTTAGTTTCCTTTATTTTCAGCTAATAATTTTCAGAAAAACCTACAGTAACCTAAAGTCTTACAATAAGCATAAACTCAGCTAAAAGAGCAGTATTCATTTTTTTTACACCCAGTAAATATGTTAACAAATGATGTACTGTCAGGTACAATTATTGAAAACTGCTATTAGTAAGTATAACATTTCCTATAATATGAATACTTATGGAATGTTAACTTCACAAAGGCTTCAGAGACAATCAGAGCTGAACAAAACTGTGATTATTATATGCGGTGTAGTCAAAATACATGGTAAATATTCATATTTAAAGAACTAATACAGAAAAACACACTGCCATTAATCCTTCTCAATGTATCTGCTCACTCTCACTTCAAGCATGCTTACTCTATCATTCTTGATACTTTCAGAAATAGTTCTGGAAGTCCTCTTTCCTGAGTGTCTTCACGAAGTGTGACAAAAAAATATTACTGTGAAGACTGCTGCTAACATTTGACACCCAATGAAAAAGCAGGCTCATAAAAACATTACACCTTATTCACCTATCTGGCATTGTGTGACTTCTGGCTCTTTTCCAGAGTCAAAATGACAGTGAAAGGTAAACATTTTGAATCAAATCAGGACATCAAGGCAGCCATGGCAGTACAACTAAAAATACTCATGAGCTAAGCTTGGTGGTGAGACAGAAGGATCACCAAGTTCGAGCCCAGTCTGGGCAACTTAGTAACTTAGTGAGAGACCCTGTCTCAAAAACAAAAATGGGCTTGAGATGTATCTCAGAGTGAAGGCCTGGTGTTGAACACATAGTACCACAAAGAATTAATTAAATAAATAAATAATAAATAAATAAATAACAGGCATTCATGAAAGAGGATTTCCGAACTGCTTCAGAAAATGACAAAGATGATGAGATAAGCTTATTCGATGTGAGAGGGAGTATTCTGCAGGGGGATTAGTGGCAATGTGTCTTTTATAAAAAATTTAAAAATATAAAAATTTTAATGTAAACATTCACTGCATTTTTTGATCACTTTATTACATATGTTAATCCTTGTATGTGGCAAAGGATAATTTAGAAGGCTTTGGTGCTCAGTTTTGAATGGTCCAAAGGCTGGACTGATACTTCATCAGCTCCTGTCAGACAGCCTGGTAACTTCTTCACAGACATAACACTTTGGCCTATACTAGATAGTTTAGCTAACAACCCCATTTACAGAAAATATTTCTTCTTGACTCCATGAGTCATACATACTATATCAGTAGATCTCTGGGACGGGCTGGAAACTGAGTTACAAAGGCCAATCACGGGAGCTGTACACATCATGTGGATAACCCTCAACAAAACCCCTGGATATCAAGGTTTAGTAGCTCCTCTGGTTAATACTTCATACAAGTTATTACTCATCAATGCCAAGAAAATTAGGTGTTGTCTGTACCACTCCACTGAGGGAGGACAACTGAAAGCTTGTATCTGGTTTTCTTGAACTCCACCCTATCTATCTTTGTCTTTGTTGATTTTAATCTGCATACTTTTGCTGTTTAAAAAAAAACCTAAAGATAATACTTTTCCAACTTCTGTGAATCCTTCCAATGAATTAATAAACCTGCAGGTAATCTTAGAGGTCCCCAAAAGACTTATTACTAACTATCAAGTCTCAGCACAAAATCTGCTACAAATTAATAATTTCATTACTACTGGTAATAAACTACGCTACATTTAACATTGAAAACTGCCTAGGTCTCTCAGGCTATTGATAAACAACTCCAGAAGGGGCAAAATCAACCAAACAAAAACAGTTTCTTGAGAGTCACAATAGCAAACTAACTTTGGAACTATACCAGAAAAGTAAATGAACACCAACTGCTGTGAATCATATTTCTTCTAGTATTTAGTTTTGCTTTTAATGCCATAAAGAAACATTAAAGTCTCAAACTTACTAAACTGTCTCTGGACCCCAATCCGGATTTTTCTTTAGCATCACTAGCCTTAACTCAGTCTTGCTGCGTTATGCCTCTCTTTGTTGCTATTCGTGTCTTCTATTGCATCCTATTCTAAAATCCAAGTTAGAAAGCTGGCTTTTACTCCCGATTCTTTTCTCTCACCATGAATATCAAATACAGAAAATTAATCACCTGAGTACTTCTCAAGTTTCCCTCATCTTCCTATTCCTAATGCTTTGGTTCTATCAATGGTCTTAATTTTTTCTCACCTCTACCACAAGAACAACCATCAATTTGGCTTCCCAACTCCAATCTTCCATAAGGTCTACCCTGTCCTTAAATTGTATGAGCTATCAATTCAAAATACTAATTTAATCATTTACTCCTTAATTCTCTATCAGATAAATAAAAAGGATATGACTCTTAATATGGTACCCAAGACCCTGTATGATCTAGAATCTGCTAAATCTCTACCTCGTATTTTCCTCCTGTGGTTTATAATTTGTTTCCATCACTTTTTAAAAAAATACTCTTCAGCTAATTATTCTTTGCTTCCACTGCTCAAATGCAAGGGATTCCTTAGAGTTCAATTTTTAGTTCTCTTTCAGAAATATAGCCTCCTCTATGCCATTTTAGTCAATGCCCATATTTTTATGAATCCTTTATATTCTGATAAATCCTGTATTTGTATCACATTTTGCTCACTGGAAATACTGCAACAAAACAAACAAACAAACAAACAATTTCTGAATTATACTCATTTTATCTCTTAATACTCAGGGATTATCCTATTTTTATTATTGGTTCTAGTTTATAGCTTCACCTCAACTTCTTAAATCTATTATGGTAGCAAATAGGTCTGCCTACATCCAAACTCTGCTCTCTCCATATCTTTTCTAAGTTAACTGTTATAAATAACGATTTCTAAATCTTCAATGACTCTACTACACTCATTCCAAGGTAAAGCCAAAATACTTTAATACTTTAAAAATTCTGCAAATCAAATTCTGTCAAATGTACTAAGTTACTATCTATCTGTGTTTTCTTTCTTTTTTTGTCTTTCTCTTTTTGTCTTTTTTTTTCCCTTGGGTGGGTGGGGGTTGTTTTTTTTTAAGTTTAGAACTGGGGACCGAATCCAGGGCCTTGAGCCTGCCAGGCAAGCACTCTGCCACTAGGCTACATCCCCAGCCCTCTGTGTTTTCTAAAACTTACTTGTATTCTCGAGTCCTTAATACCGTTCCTTGATTTACTAAAATGACTTTAACGACATGAAAATTTCTACTCATGTCAGATGCCTGAGTTTAGACAATTACTTAACTACTTCAGCATTTTTAAAATGGGGATAGACAAATGGTAGTACCAATATGATAGGACTTTTGTAAAGACTAAATGAGCTAAATGAGAAGTGTTTAAAACAGGCCTTAATTTATTTTAAACTCTTAATAAACATGATGAACATTATCTTTGACATCTCTGTCATAAGCTCCTCCTTAAAATGTTCATCTCAAATGTTACTTCACAGCGAAGCTATCTGGGATCTCTGTTTTCACAATCTAACACTCTGGCGATCCTTCTTATACTGTTTTGTGTTTACTTTCACACCATGCTGTACGTTTATGTGTTCACGATATAAAGTAGCACAGGCCTTGAACCTGGTTCTAATTCAGAGGTGCGGCTCTCATTCATTATATGACCTCAGTGTTTCACAAAATATTACCACTTTGTAAATATTAACTCTTAAAAAAATAGCATAGCAGTCCTCCTTTATCTGTGAAAGTATGTTCTAAGATCCTAAATCGATGCCTGAAACTATGGATAATACTGAATCTGGTACAGGGTATATTTTTCCTATACATACATTCCTGTGGTAGTTCAATTTATAAAATGGGCATAGTATGATGGTAAAATAAAACAGTGACAACAATATACTACAATAAAAGTTATTTAACATTTATGAATTATTTCTGGAAATTTCTAATTAATATTTTCAGTTACCACAGGTAGCTGAAACTATGGAAAGCGAAACTGGGCAGGAGAAAACCACTGTACTTAATAATGATACAAAAAACTTAACTAACTATATATGTGATGGTATTTCTAGAGTTTTTGCTGATGATATGATTAAACTATAACTAATTTAATCTTTATCCCCTTTCCAAAAACTATACAACATAGGAGTTTTGCAAGATGGTAATATATACTCTGAGGACTGGCGAAATAACACTGTGACTAAGGCCCTGAGTTCAAGTCCTGGGGTACCACATAAGCTGGGTATGGTGGTATAAGCCTGTAATCCCAGCACTGAGGTGGCTGAAGCAGGAGGACTGCTGGGACTGCTGTGAGTTCAAGGACAGTCTGGTTTACATAGTTCAGGACCAGCCTGGTCTATGGAGTAAGACCCTGTCTCAAAGAAACAAAACAAAACATAAAAAAACCCCACTCTGACACTTAGTCAAAAACTTTCAGTCCCATCAAGAGCAAATTCTACATGTTATTTTCTGCTTTACTTACATTTATGTCTGTATGGTATATGAGGACACATAAAGCTGGCAAAATCTGAGGAAAAAAGATAAGCAATAAATACCAATAGCACTGACAGACATGCTTTTGTTAAAAATAAACAAAAAGCAATAAATATGTTTGTGGGACAAGCAAGACAATGTCAAATTTGTTTGACTATCTATTGAGAAAACGAAAATCTGATAAACTTGATCTGAAAAACCCAAAGTACATTTCAAATGTCCGATTAAAATATCCAAATAAATCTGGAAGAAATTAATGTGCTTTAAAGGAAAATATATTGTTTTAAATATTTTTAAGAAACAATACGTCAAATGAAAAAGGAAATGAAAATATACCACAGTCACCATTGTCTCACCTACCTGATAAAGTAAAAGATTTTATTTGGTAAGCATTATTAAAGCTTTGACCTCAGCTTTACTCAAGAAAATTTTAAGTACTACAAAATGTAATGGCTTGTTTGTTGAATTGAGGCCTTACAGATCTCTTGAAAATCTGGAGATTTTAAAATCCTTCCCAGGGCACCACACTAAGTACCCTTATATAACAACAAAAGGTAGCAGACAATGGCTAAAGATATATATTGTCAAGATATGCATTCAATAATTCTCTATACACTCAGAGTCTTTGACAAAAATTTTTTTGATGATATTGAGGACTGAACCCAGGGTTTTCTACACACTAGCAAGTTCTCACCATTAAGTTACATTCCTAACCTTTGCAGAGCTTTTAAAAACTTAAAATACATCTACTTACAATTAGCTATAAATACAAAAGCTTTTCCTTTGTTTTTATTATTAGATTTAACATGAGGTATATTACACTTTTAAAAACACTAATTTTGTCAGTAATCAATTGGACTTAATGCAAATTCACTCAAGAACAATTGCCTATAAGCATACTAGTTTTATTAGTAACAACCCTACCCTTTAGTAGGGTTTAACAAATCATGCAATGTAGTAAAAAAAAAATTTAGAATGCTTTCTTATATTTTCCAAGAGTTTTTTCATGAAAGCAGTCACTTAGAAAATAAACATTATGAGGGATTAATCTATGTTCTCATACTACAAGATATGCAACTTTTACTTCACAGAAGTGTAATTAAATATGGTATGTTACTTAAAAGGCCTCATACCTGCAATGAAATCAATATATGTGTTATTTCATTCCCTGGGCATGAATACCTAAAGCATAAAATAAACATAGGGAAAAATACACCATCTGGCCTTTACAATTCTTCATTTACCTCCTGAACTGTTTCCATAGGCGGTGGGGGATCCTTATTCCTGCAGAGATTGACAATGACCCATGTGACGTTCCGAAGGAAGGTGATGGGAATGGAGGGATTGATGAAGGACAGAAGAGGTTTGACAACTCCCAGTGATATGACATAATCTCTACATTGAGGACCATCACCTACAGAAATGAAAATTGTATTTAAAAAAAAATTACATTCAAGATGAGAAAGTCTGAAATGTATGCAATGGCTCATGTTGGGACACTGATGCTCTATGTTTCCTCACATTAATCAAAGGCACTGAGTGTTACTGTTCCTACGGAATTTGATTTGAATACAAAAATTTAACCTACTACTCCTGATACAAATTGTATTGCCTTTTATACCTTTTACACTTAAGAAATACCACCCTAAGTTAATAATTACAAGAATATAGTTAACCCACATTTAATTCAGAGGAAACATAGTATGCAATGGCTATGCCAATGTAGGAGAAAAGTTAATTAATGTTTTTAATTCAATTCTTTTAAACCTAACAGAAACTTACCTATAATGTTTCCCAAAGCCCATACTGCTTGTTCACAAACATTCTGATGTGGTGAATGAAGAAGTCTCAGAAAAAGAGGTACTGCATCTATAATAAAGAAAAGCTAGTATTTACAGAGGCATAATGTTGAAGAGTTTATAGATTTCAGCCTATATAAACTGAGTCTGCACATTGTAGTTAACCACTTATAGTACACTAGATAAGTGTGCCACAGTATCTTTACCCTAAAAATAATCAATTTCAGTATTTTCCCTAGCAACACATTATCTAAAAAGTTGCTATTATATCATTACCTACTTAAAAAAAAACCCATAAAAAATCAGCTTGAAGTCTTCCCTGTAACTCACTAAAAAAAAAAAAAAAAAAAAAAAAAAAAAGTTCCTACTCTAAACATTAGGTAGCTTTGTAGCTTTAAAGTATAATACTTTTGGGCTGGGAAAGTAGCTCAGAGTAGAGTGTTTGCCTAAAATACACAAGGCTCTTAGTTCAATCCCTAACACAAGAAGAATATACACAAATGCACAATTCTTAGCGTAACTTCTATTCCTGATATATGATTAGTCAAAGCAGATTAATCTCATATCAGGTCTACTTTATACCTTAAATAATTTAACATTACAATTCTCAATGTGTGTGTATGAATGGGATAGGTACTGGGTTACATCCTTAGCCCTGTAATATTTTGGGACAGTGACTTACTAAATTGTTGAGTTGCCTCAGCTGGGCTTGAACTTGCAATTTTCCTGCTTCAGAGTATTGGGATTACAGGTATGTACCACAATTCCCAGTTTATAATTCTTGTTCTATATATAACTTATGCATTATATTCATTTCTAGGATAAGATACATTAGTTTTTCTTAAATTTTAATTCTGTGTTATCTCTAGAATATTTATGCTATATCTGTGTATTACCCTGTATAATTTACTTGACAACCATTGTGGTTTCAATTTGGAGTGTTCCCCAAACGCCTCATGTATTTGCAAATGATAGATACCTATGGAACTGTGTACTGTTAGAAAGTGGGGCTTGGCTGGAAGGGCAGGCGCCTGGGCCTTAACACAGAAGGGAGGGAACACTGAGGCTTTACCCAGAAGGGCCCAATCACTGAGACAGGACCCGGCAAGGTATATGCTAGGTCCCCCTTCCTGCCTCACTTGGCTTCCTGTTTGCTATGCTGTGAGGAGCTTCGTTTGCTTCTTTCTTTATCACGTACTTCCACCATTGCTAGCTACTCATGAAATGGACTGTGACCTTTTGAAATTGTGAGCTAAAGTAAATCTTTCTTCCCTTAAGTCATGGATGTCGGGTATTTTGTCACAGCAATGAGAAAGTAAGACCAAAATTGGTACCAGAGAAATGAGGTCACTGCTGTCTCTTTGCCTGACAAAGTGGCTTAGAAACCTTTGGAACTGGTTTGCTGGAAGTCTTTGGAATTGTCTGAAGGTGCAGCCTATAGAAGTGTTAGAATACTCTGAGATGAGATAGTTAGGAGATTCTGGTCAGAGCTCAGAAGATCAGAATACTGTCAGTTATAAAGGTCAGGCTCAAAAACTTTCAGATAGGAGGATTTTATTAGCAAATGGTCTAAAAACCCTGCTGCGACACAAAGTGTGTCTGCATTTTGCCCTAGTCCAGACACTGCCTAAAATTGAGATTAAGGGTGGTGGACTACTGAATCTGCCAACGAAAGCCTCAAGAAAACCCAATATTCACACTGTCACTTGGATACTGCTTGTAGTTTCTAACCTACTCTATGGTGAAAAACAGGAAAAGATGGCTGAGAAAAATGATGTTAAAAGTTTTCAATTTTGCCAGACTGAAAGGGCCTGGGGAGGTGGGACAGAAGAAGACCATGTGGTTGTTTAAAAAATTAATATTAAAAAGCAGCCAAGTACTTGGAATCAGGATTATAAAAAAAGATGGCTAAGGGTGTGTCAGATATCAACAAAACCCCCCACCCCCTTACCAATTAAAGTGTGGAAAAGCAAAGAACCTTGTTCTGAGAATAGTACCCCAGAGCTCCCTGTAGACCCAACGAAGGAAATACTTGCCACACAGTTCATCCACAGGAGTTCAGCCACCCAAGAACTGAGAGGCCTCTGTGGCAACTGTCCAAAGGAGCTAGTCTACTGTTCAAGCCAGGAGCAGACCTTGGCGACATACATGCAGTATTTGTTTTACAGGCATGCAGAGTGCAAGAGTTGGGTCATGGAAGCTTCCACCTAGATTTCAGAAGGCCTTGGAGGCCAAGCATTGTGCTCCTGAGAGGGCAATGCATGAAGAAGGAGAAGCCTAAGGTGCAGTAGAGATCCCAGAAACATGGAGAAGTCAAGAGCATGGATCATCGACTAAAGAAGGCTACAGACTATGAATAGAGACAGCTCAGAGGCAAAGCTGTACGAGCAGGGCCATGCAAGCCCTTTGAGCTCACACCTTACCACAGTTTACTCCAGGTGCCGGGATTTAAACATTGGCCTGTTAGATTTAGAACTTGTTTTGGCATGATTACTTTCTAATCTCCTATACCTCCCTTTTGGAATGGGAATATTACCCTGTGCCATTGTATGCTGGAAATGTTTAACTTCTCTTGGATTTTCACAGGAGCTCACAGTTGGGAGTTTGCCTTGCATCTATGAGGAGATGCAAAAGGAAACTTTGGAGTTGGACTTTTTAACAGTGTTAGAACTGTTAAGACTCTACAGCTTGATGGAAAGGACTAAATGCATTTTGCTTAAGGAGGTAGACATGAATCTTTTGGGGGCTGGGGTGGAATGTTGTGGTTTGGATCTGGAGTGTTCCCCAAAAGCCACATGTGTCTGGAATGTGGTGAGATACGTATGGAGTGTATACTTTTGGGAAATGGGGTCTGACCAGAAGGGGCAGGTGCTTGGGGTTTAACCTGGAAGGATATACATTAGTTCCCCTTTCCTGCCTTACTTGGCTTCTTGTTTGCCATGCTATGAGAAGTAACTTCTGCCTCTGACTTAGGTATGTGCTTTCATCATTGTCGACCACCCATAATCTTCTGAAACTGTGAGCTAAAATATGGTATTTTGTTACAGTAACAAGAAAGTAAGACAACAACCTTATTAAAATGGACTCATACTTTAAATACAATTTGTCAGTTTAAGAGTATAATACAATGGCTTTTAGTATTTATACAAAGTTATATACAGTTCTAACAATCTAATTTTACAATTCCATGATCCCGCAAAAAAAAAATCAAACCCGTAGCAATCATTCCTCATTTTCTCCTTTACTACCCCTCCACTGACCTCAGTAATCATTAAGTAACTGCTTTCTATTTTTCTGCATTTGCCTATTCTGCATAATTACAATAAATGCAATTCATCTGCAATATGGTTTAAATCTGAAGAGTCTCTGAAAGACTCATGAATTGAGCCCTTGATCCTGAAAGCAGCAATTTTCCCAAGAAAGCTACCACAAGCTGACCAATGCACTTTGGATATAGGTTTTTGTGTCTGGCTTCTTTCAACTAGTATGTTCATCTACCTATGATAATAATAGACATCGGTACCTTATTTATGTATTTTTGATCAAGAGTATTCCATTACAGATATATTATATCTACGGACATTTGTGTAATTTATGAATAGTGCTGTTGTGAACATTTCTGTGTAACTTTTGGCATGAACATGTTAAATCCCTCTTGATTTTGCCTAGGAGTAGAACTACTAGGTTACATGGTAATTCCAGGTTTAAACTTTGGATAAACTATATTCCAAAGTATGAGTTTTAATTAACTCCTATTTTTTAAGTTAACTAATTTCACTTATCACTTCTATAAAATAGAAAACCAGTATTATTTGGAGGTAAGAAGTAACCAAGAAAGAGACAATCAAAACAAGATTTTGTTACTATATCTCT
Organism: Ctenodactylus gundi; assembly: GCA_004027205.1. Classification (NCBI taxonomy): domain Eukaryota; kingdom Metazoa; phylum Chordata; class Mammalia; order Rodentia; family Ctenodactylidae; genus Ctenodactylus; species Ctenodactylus gundi. The sequence goes on along the minus strand of PVKB01006375.1, from coordinate 46,106 downwards.
TAGTTTTTATTAAAGCCCCTTGCTAAAGCCTGTTCTCTTTCTGCTAAAATTAACACTGAGTAGATATTTTCCACAGAGTTGTGTCAATTTCTATCACACTAGTAAATATTAACCTATCTTGAGGTAAGCAAAATTTAAGAAATATATATTATATAGCCTAAAAGGCATAAGCCCCTCTGCATACCATGAAGGTATTATAAATAAAAATTTAAAATCCTATCATTAAGAGTATTCTTTGCCTGAAAATATAAAATTCTACTTCCTTTGACTTAGTCACATAACTAAAATTACTTAATGATAGATTAATGATTGCTAGAGAAAGAAACATTACCTATCATTAAAGTAACATACAATTCACCAATTTTAAAATGTTATAAAATTCAGTCTCTAAAACATATACTTCTTTTCCATCATTTTTTTAAAAAGCTTAGGAAGTAAAAAATTTAACTGACTTACTGGACTGTACAACAGCTTGAGTCTGTGCAGAAGTTCCTGATGCTATATTTGTTAGTGCCCAAGCAGCTTCAAACTGTAATGAAGGACTGTAAAAAGTAATAACAAAACCTATTTTAGACATATAATTACTACCTAAATTTATAAACCTCAGATCTATATGACTGTTTCTTACTCTGTCCTTGAATTTTATTTGGTTACATCCCATTGCCTGCTCCTCATCTCTACCTAAATATCTCAATGCCTCCCAAGGCCAGTCACGATAAATCTATTTCTTTGTGTCCATCACTAGGTGCAACATTTAGTCAGTCATCACATCTCTTGACTCCTTTTTCTCTCACAGACAAAACAGCTAATCAGACCCAAGGTAAGTTTGTCACCTGATGTTTTTTTTACATTTCCAGAATCACAACCAGAATCATTGCGCTATGTGAGGGGCTGAGGCCCTCATCATCACTTGAGTCACCCTGCCAGGATCTAGGCTGACTCCACTATACCATCTGTGTTATATATTGCAGTTATTGCCAAGACTGCACATTTTCACTAAAAAGATAAGACAGATTTTTTACTCAAAAGACAAGATTATAATCTAGAATACTCATGAAACACATACAAATAAAGTGACAACTGAATAGATTTTCAAAGCTGGATTTAAAAATACAGGCACTGCTAGATATGGTATACAGTTGTAATCCCAGCACTCTATTAAGTTGAGGCATGAGGATCATAAATTTAAACCCTGCCCGGGGAATTTACGACTCAGCAAAACCCTGTCTCAAAATAAGACATTAAGAAAAGAGCTAAGGATGTAGTTCACTGTGAACAATGAGAAAGGACTGGATTCAACAGTATTAAGCAAGAAAGACTGAAAGAGAGAAAGTGAGTGAGCAAGCGAGTAAGCAAGCCGGCATTGACAGTTGGAAGTTAAAAAGAAATATCACAGATGGAATGATAACAGTATGGATAGATGATAAGGAATAGATCAAGAATATTGAAGCCAAGAAGATATTTTTAAAAATATGTGTATTTGTGAGGGGTTGGAAATGTCTCAAATTCTAAGCTTCAGAGCGTAGAACTATTCTATGACATACTAAGAATGAGGGTGCTACCAAGAAAAAAAATGTTAGTCAATGGTATGTAGGATGAATTACAGACAAGTTAAAGACTCATGCAGGAGAGATCTGTTGAAATATCTGTTAAAGGGAGATTACATCCATTACATTAAGTTAGAAAAAATAGATTAAGCAAAAATACCATAGCAGAAGGCCATACAGCCAGTAAAAGAATGGAAGGACAATAAAACAAAAGATGTTAAAATGTTATATGCTGTCGTACATCAGAAGTAAAGAGTTATTAAGCTGGTTAGGTGGTCTAGCAAAATATTTGAAATGGAGGTCATAAGTGAGAAAATGTAAAGATATGAAAAACAAAAGTTCAGGATAATTCTTCCAAGATGTACAAAAGATATAGAAAAACAAACAGTAAACAAACATTTATTATAACCTTGAACTTATACAGAATGTTTTTCATGTATTATCTCCACCCCTTACAATCACCTAATTTATTGTAAATGAGGTGTCCGGCACTCAAAAATCACTTAAACAACCTCTGGATTTAAACCAGGGCCTATGTGGCTCTTTGTTTAGTCTTTTATACCGTAACATGACTTCCTATTTTCTGTTCTTGGTAAGTTGTTAAAAAAGTCTGTGTTTTGCAACTGTTCATTAAGTTACACATATTTTAGTATGCTTTTTTTATATATGATGTTTCACAGACACACCTACACAAAAGAGTCTATGTCAAAGCCTGGCAAAAAAAGAAAAAGAAAAAGAAAAAGAAAAAAGAAAAAAGAAAAAAATTAGAAAAGGAAACAAGGACAAAAGGGAGGACCTAAATGTGGCAGTAGGACAAAATTTATTTTTAAATAGCTGAAATAAATCTTATCTTTAATGAAACCTTGGTATGGAAAACATACAAAAGTACTGACAAGTATTAAGGGCCTAGGGCTAGGTAGAGGGGAAGAATGTGACACAACAGAAGCAAAAGATATTTTTAAACACTGAAAAGTTTTTGTAGTAATATTTATGCTTTTATCTAGTCAAGTGGAAATTCCTTGGACAACATCTGGCACAACATCTCAAGTTTAACTCTAAATGCTTCGTAAGTACAAAAACAGCATTGTTTTTAAAGCATTTTGGAGTTCAAGCATTGAGTCTCACCAGTTCAAACTGATAGCCTGAGATGCAGCCCTGAAATATCTCTAAACACAAATAGTAATGAGGCCAGTGCCTCAAAATGTATTTTCCTTTCTCTTCAGTACAATCTACTCCTGAACTCAAAAAACATGTTGGACAACTAAGTGTGGCTGGAGTTCTACTAAAGACTATTCAGAGAATCAGTGATCAGCTGGAATATTCCCAGGGTACCAAAGAGCCACTTACTTCTGGAAACCATTCATGGTGACAAGTCATGAGGTTAATCTATATATAGACTCATAAGCAAAGAGTGACTCAAATACTATTTGGGTTGTTTTTAAATATTACCAATTAAAAAAAACATAACAAAGACTAAGTATTTCAGATGAATTACAACAGATGAGTATTTCCTGCAAAATATACACAAACTTGAAAAGTAAAAAGAAATATTTTAAGTCTGCTGAATATGAACATAGAGCATTACATAAAAAATGACAAAAAACTTCATAAAGACAAAATCAAACCAAATCTCTTGGTTAAAAAATCCTACATTTTAGCTGCACTGAAAAAAATGAATAAGGAATGAAATTCATACTTACTTATCATCTCTTTCTAAACATTTAACTAGAATTGGTAGAATTCCAGATTTTATTAGGTCATCAATTGGTGGGTTTCTGTCACTGGATAACAGTTTTCTATTTAAAAAAAAAGTAAGAAATTAATTACTATGTATTTACAACTTTTAAGCAGAAATAAAAATGTGCTCCTACACTATCAGCTTAAGACACTTGAAATATGACCTAATTCTTTCTCTGGACAAATAAGTATTTACCTTGCTGCTTGGACAGCACTCAACTGAACCACCGGGTTATCACTTGTGGCATTCTGTAATACCAAATGTAAATTTCAGAAACTTAAAAAAAATCTATTTCAAAATACTTTAAATTGAGAATATTAGTTAATAACATACCTGCAATATAGCTTCTAGTGTTACATTTTGCTTAAAAAGAAAAAAGAGAGTTCAGTATTATTTATTAATAAAACTATATTAATTATTCTATCAGTTAAAGTTGACATGCTTTGATTATCATTATAAAACTGATCTTATTGAAAATTAAGTTATCCTAATTACTATAAAAATTAGACAGACTTCATAAAAATAAATTTAACTTACTGCTTTAAAGTCAGCATCAACATCTGAATCTTCTAAACTTTCTTCTTGGGGAACATTTCTCTTTTTCAGTAAATGTTCATCTCTTTTATTCTGAAAGACAACCAATTAATACTTAACTTATAAAGGCTGTTGTTAATCAGAAATCTATTAAAATTATGTCAGTTTTCTCTAGCAATTATGAAACAAATGCAGAATCTCTACACAAAGATAATACTTTAAAGTTAAATATTGACATTGCAAATCAATGACAAAACCACATTCTCACTTTGGTAACAAAATTTTATACATATACACACGTACATGCATATTCTCTTCAATAAGCAGACACTGTTCTTCTCAACTTTAGTGAGAATTTAAATTTGGGGGTGTAATATCGTCATTACCATGTAGCAAGTATATTTCAACTACTATGCCAGATTTATTTACTTATTGCTGGTGGCTGCCAGAAACAATTTATTAAGAAGACAATCTAATGGGAAAATTCAAGGATCAAATGTTAATAGTGCACGTATGCTTGCTGGAGTGCGGTAAGTAAAAAAATCACTAACATAAATGTTACATACTTGCCATGACCTTACATTTAAACTCTGGATATCTGGCTTCGACAAGCAAGAATTCTCTATGAGTAAGTAAATTTCAACATTCTATGAAATTTCAATTGTTCATAATGGTAACCAACTTGTGCTGTTTCATTCGTTATGTAATGCTGAGTACATCAATTTTCTCTAAGTTTTTATGTGGTGACTGCAGAAAGAAAACAGATTAAAAGAATGACTGCTTTTACTCTCCTTTGTAAAATTAAATGTCAAAGGTGTATTTCTAGTGTTTTATGTATTTACACTTTTTCAGTGGTCTTGAAAATTGAATCTACAGAGTAATGAACATTTAAAGTTCCTTTATATGTGTGAAAGTGCTTGATATACATGTCTGAATCTTACTTCCTCATCTGCATTGCATCGTGCTATATAAAAGTAGGCATGTTTAAAGAAACTAAGGCATCTATCTATCTATCTATCTATCTATCTCTATCTGCTCATTAGTTTACTAGTTCCTACTACCTCATAGCACACTTCCCTGGTAACTACCTAAAAGCCATTCTGAGTTATTTTTAAATTAAGGCAGTTTACAAATAATCCAAATCCATACAGTGATATTTCATAGTGTCAAGTGGCTTCCCATATAATACTTAATACTTAATTTAAAATATAAAAACTTGTCAAATGACATACTTGACCAGATGACAAAACATATCACCAACAATAAAAGATAAATCAACTCTGTATGTTCTTGATCTGATACAGTAAGAAACATCACTTTGGTATTATTTGTTAATATCCCTTCAACTTAATTCAAGTTTCAACAATTCAAGTTTCAATTTAATTCAGGTTTGTCTACCAGCACACTAATGCTGCCGAAATTATTCTAACCCTGATCCTGATCAATGTTAACTCTCTGCTTTTCCTTTTTCAGCACAAACAAGCTCCTGATGATCTTGTAAGAATCTTACTCCATAATTCCTACATATCCAGGTATTTCTGGCATGGAAGTAATATAAAGCATAAAACATAAATGTAACCAAAACATCCTATACACAGAGACCTTCAATTGAGGGGTAGCATTTTATTATTACACATAATGTATACCAACATTTTTTGATAAACACCTTTGATCTAGTAAGGAAGATCCTTTTCATTCCTAATTTGCTAAGACTTTTCTTTTTAAGCCAGGAATAAGTGATTTTATGTTTACATAATCAACTTCTTCTACATTTAATAAAATGTTCAGATAAGTTTTTAAAAAGTGTCCATTAACTTAATACTTTATTTAGAATTTTTCTTCCTTTGTCAAGCATTTTTTTCCAGACTGTCTTCGTCTGGTGCTTGGGCTCGTGGTTTCACTAGTTTCACTAAATGAGCTGAAAAGTATTGCTTCTTTACTGTTGTTGAAATCGCTTAATAAGGCTGAAATGATCCCTGAATGTATGCTGCCTCTAAGACCACTATTGTTTTGTAAGAAGGAAAGGAGTAGTCACAATTTAAGCTACTGATATTAATCTGTTTTTTCACCTTAGATTTTTTCATATCTTCTTGAATCTACTGGGAAGATATTTTTCCTTCTTGGTAGAAAACTGCCCATATACAGAGGAATAAAGTTTTTCATATTCAAATCGTGGTAGATTTTGCCAAACTGCCAAGTAGTTCTTCCTTTCACATCTAGGGCTCTAGGTGGTACAGTCCTGCACTGACTCAAACTGCAGGTCCAGCTGTGTAACTTGCTTTGACAATGGGATGTTAAACAAGCTGAATTGAAAACGCTTCCAAATCAGGGAATGTCCTCTCTTGCTGTCCTAAACCACTAAGTGGAGGATAAGGAAGGATATGTAGAGACAATGGAGTTCTAGCCAACAGTCAGATGCCTGCATGAGATTATCCTAAATCATGTAGTTACCAACCAAACACACCACCTGAATACAGAAAATAAAGGAGCCAGCAGAAAAGTACCAGACCAGAAAAACAGGCCAACCCACAAAATTGTTAACTGGATAAGATGGCTGTTGTTTTAAGTCATCCATGACAAACTGGTTTATTACACAGCAATACCAATGATTTATCTAATTTTAAAACATATTCTGTATTTAAATTAGTATACCTTTAAGAACTTTTTTTTTCTTTCTACTTGCTATACATTTCTCTCATAAAATTCTACTTTAATTACATTGTACAGGCTGTGACATAAGATTTTGTTGATGCCCAAGGGCTTTTTTGCTTGTTTTCGGGTCTTGCTTGGTAGTCTGGGCTGATTCTGAACTCACTACATAACCCAGGCTGGCCTCAAACTCAGGCAATCCTCCTGCCTCAGCCTTCCAAGTGGTGGCCACCATGCCCACCTTATGTGGTGCTGGGGAATTAAAGCCTGGGCTGGGAGCTTGAGAAGCAAATACTTTACTGCTAAGCTATTCCTCCAGCCCTAGGAGGGCTTTAGAACATTCAGAACTATGAAGTTTATAACTGTCTTATCTACTGATTTCTAAATTAATTACAGGTCATCTGCAAACAGGATTATCTTTACTACTTCCCTTCCGATGAATATTCTTTTTATTCCTTGATTTTGCTTGGTGGTTATTGCCGAAATTTCAAGCACTATGTTGAATAGTAAGGGTGACAGTGGGCATTCTTGTCTTGTTCCTGAACTTACTGTGAATGCTTTCAGTCTTTCTCCATTTTGAATTATTTTGGCTGAGGGGTTGTTATAAATAGCTTGAATCGTGTTAAGGTCCTTCTTATTTTTTTCAGAGTGTTTATCATTAATGTGTGTTGAATTCTGAAAATGCTTTTCTCTGCATCTATTGAGATAATCATGTGATTTTTATCTCTGCATCTGTTAATGTGGTATACTACATTTATTGACTTGCATATGCTGAACCATCCCTGTGTGTTTGGGATGAAGCACACTCAGTCATGGCCTATACCCTTAGAAATAATAAATTCAGTGAAGTAGCAAGCTATAAAACCAACACCCACAAATCAATAGTATTCCTATACACCAATAATGCATCCAAAGAGAAAGAAATCAAGAAAACAACCCCCTTCGCAATAGCAACAGAAAAGTAAAATACTTAGGAATAAACCTAACGAAAGAGGTGAAAAACCTATACAAAGAAAACTGCAAACACCTAAAGTGTTTGAAGAGAATTTTAGAAAATGGAAAGACATTCCATGGATAGAACTAATATTGTCAAAATAGCCTTACTCCCTAAGCTACCATTAATCTCATAGATTAGTGCAATATCAATCAAAGCTATTAATACCACAGGTTAATGCAATACCAATCAAAATACCAACTACATTATTCACAGAACTAGAAAAAACCTTAAAATTTATATGGAAATAGAAAGACCCAGAATCTCTAAAGTAATTCTGAGTAACAAGGGCAAAGCTGGAGGAATCACAATACCAGACTTCAAAATATATTACAAAGCGAAAGTGATTAAATCTACACAGTACTGGTAATAAGAACAGACAAGAGAAGCAGTGGAACAGAACTGAGGATACTGAAACAGAACCCAAACACCCTTAGTCAACTAATCTTTGACAAAGTGCCCAAAACAATCCACCGGAGAAAAGATAGTATCCTCAACAAATGGTGTTGGGAAAACTGATCTCCACACGCAGGAGAATGAAACTAGGCCCAGATCTGTCTCCACACACTAAAATCAGATCAAACTGGACCAAAGAACTGGACATCAAAACAGAAACCCCAAAGTTACTAAAAGACAAAATAGGTAAAACCCTGGAAGACACAGGGACAGGAAAGGATTTTCTGAACAGATCACCAAATGCACAAGAAATCTCAGCAAGGATGAACAAATGGGACTACATTAAATTCAAAAAAACTTTTGCACAGCAAAAGAATCAACAATGTGAAGAGACAACTCACAAAGTCAGAAAAGATATCCACAAGTAACACTTCAGACAAATGATTAATATCTAGAATATACAATGAACTTAAACACATAAAACTCCCGAAAATAAATGGTCCCATCAAGAAGTGGGCAGCTGAAAAGAGAAGAAAAAAAAAAAACTTCTCAGAGGAAGAAGTATAAATGGCCAACAAGCATATGAAAAAAAATCTTCTTTATCACTGGCAATCAGTGAAATGAAAACAAAAACAATGTTGAGGTTTCACCTCACTCCAGTGAGAATGGCCTACATCAAGAACTCAAAAAACAATTGTTGGCGAGAGTGTGGGGAAAAAAAGGAACTCAACTCCACTGCTGGTGGGAATGCAATGTGATACAACCATTACAGAGATCAGCCTGGAGGTTCCTTAGAAAGCTAAGAATGGAAATTCCATTTGATCCAGCTACTGCCCTACTGGTCATGGGGCCCCCTCCTCCAAATAAATTCAACATAACAAGACATATGCATATCCAAGTTTATAGCAGCACAATTCATAATAGCCAAATCCTAGAAACAACCTACTTGCCAATCCATACAGAAATGGTTAAAGAAGATGTGGTACCCATACACAGTGGAATACCATGCAGCCATAAAGACAGACACAAAGCGTCTGAATGAAAATGGGACCACCTAGAGTCAATGACACTCAGTGAAATGGACCAAGCACAAAAGATTGATTATAGATGATTTGTGTCTTATGAAATGCACAAAAATAATAATATAAAAAGGCCTCAACATGAGTGGTAGGGTAGAAAGACAGGCAATGATCAGGCAGAAAAGGGGTGAACCTCTGAAAAAGGGGTAGACATAGATGCTCACCAATTCCTCAAACTTTTTGGTTCTAATGTGTTACAGAATGTTAAACTTTAGGTAATGTGAATTTTTTTACAATAAAATTATTAAAAAATAAAATCAGAAAATGAAAAATTACATTGTGACCAATGAACATGGTCTATATAACCCATTTGACACATCCCAGACACTTTCACTCTCTTGAACACTGTACTACAATAAACTTATCACTTGTAAGAGGTATTTATTCTTTTGTCAAATGGGTAGAGGATGTAAGGATTATGAGTACTAGACCAGTTTCAACACACAACTATCCATATATACACATACAGATTAGATGCATTTCTTGAGCTCCTTTAAAAATTTATTTTCTCCTCTCTGCAGCTGTGTCTTGTACCAGTTCCTTCCTAGGCAATGGTTAAAAGTGTCCCCAAAATTCCGGGTGTGTGGCTCATCTCTACCTTCTGTAACCCAAAACAGATTAGTCTTCAGCTGTTTTCAAAGTGGCCCACTTCCTACTTTTGTGGCTGCCGAGAGATGCTTTGCCCAAACTGGTCCTTTTCAAGCAGATGCTCACACTGTATTTGCAGTCTGAACTACCCACAGGCTTGTTTTCTTGGAGCCAGGGCTCAGAGCTTAGCAGTTTGTGGCTGCTGGGTGCTCCAAAGCTGCTTGCAGCCCTTTCCCATGGTAGCTTCCCAGGCTGTTGTGTTCCTCAGCTTTTTTGAGGTTTCTAACCTTTCCGTGGCCTCATTTCAATTCCTGGGGCTTTCCTCCTCCTCTAAATTTAGTTTAGCACGCACTTTTTTTTTTTCTTAACTGTATCTCTACTTTTTGAATAAGCCTCTGTGGAACCACCAAGCAGGACTCCTACTTGGCTGCCACCTTCTCTAAAGCTTCTAACCCATACACTTAAGTTTTCTTTTTTTTGTCATGAGAATACTTAAAACCAACTTACCTAGCAGATTTTCAAGAATACATTTACATACTAGAGACAACATATTGTACAATGGAGCTTCTGACTTATTTCTCCATCCCTCCTTCTTTCTTTTCTTCCAGTCTGGCCTTAAACTCATAGCAAATATTTTGCCTCAGTCTTCTGAATAGTGGAATCAGAGGTGTGCACCACTATGCCTGGCTTATGTGGTGCTGGAGAATCAAATCCTGGGCTTTGTGCTTGCTAGGCAAGCACTCTAACTGCTGAGCTATGCCTCTAGCTCTTGAACTTATTTCTCTAAAAATGTATATCCTTTAACCAGCATCTCCCCAATACCCCCATTCCTACTCCTGTAGCCTCTCCCTTACCATCATTCTACTTTCTACAAGTTCAACTTCTTCAGATTCTAATTTATGAGATCATGTGGTATTCAGGTTTCTATGTCTTGCTTATTTCACTTAACAGTGTCTTCCAGAATCACCTATATCGTTGTAAAAATCACATGATTTTTTCCTGTTTTGATGGTTAAATGTTGTGTATATTTATATTCATTCATCTGCTGATGGACACTTAGACTGATCCTGTAATTTGTCTATTGTGAATTATGCTGCAATAATCATGGGACCGGAGATATTCTTTGACGTATCAATTTAATTTTCTTGGGCTACACATGAGCTTTCTGGATCATAGGAGATCTATTTTTTCTCAGGAACTGCCATACTGCTTTACATAATGGCTATACTAATTTACATTCTCACTAACCATGTATAAGGATTATCTTTCCTTTATATCCTCACCAACACCTGTTAATCTTCCTAACGTCACCATTCTAACAGATGTTAGGTGATACCTCACTGTGGGTTTTGATTTCCCCTATTACTAATGGTACCATTGTCATATACTTGTTAGAATATTCATTTTCCTTTTAAGAAATGTTTATTCAAAACCTTTGTCTGTTTTTTGGTCAAGTTGCTTTCACTTTTTTTTTTCTTTTGAGCTGTTTTTAAACTTTGGATATTAATCCTTTGCCACATGTACAATTTGCAAATATTTTCTCCCATCCCATGGGCCATTTGGCTACTCTTATTTCCTTTTCTGTGAAGCTTTTTAATTTAACATGTTATCAATCTACTTTTGCTATCACTGCTTGGGCTTTTAGGGTCATATCCAGCAAATAACTGCCAAGACCTATCTCATGGAAAATTTCTCTGGTGTTTGCTTCTAGTAGTTTTACAGGTTTAGGTTTTATGTTTACATCTTTAACCCATTTGCAGTTATTTTTTACATGATATGAAGTAAGGATTTAATTTTCTTTTGCATATGAATATCCAGTTTCTTAAACATCATTGAGAATGAAGGGATGGTCATTTCCCCATTATATGTTCTTGGCACCTCTGTTGAAAATCAGTTCACTACGAATTTGTGCATTTATTTCTGAGGTTCCTATTCTATTCCTCTCATACGTATTTCTGTTCTTATAGCACGTACTATCATGCTATTTTGATGGTTACACCTTTACAGCAGACTCTCAAGTCCAGTAAGACTGATAGCTATGGCTTTATTTATTGTTATGACTAGTCTGGTTATTCAGGGTCTTTCAAGGCTTCATACAAATTTTAGAACAGTTGTTTCCATTTCTGTGAAATGGGACAATACAATTTTGATAAGTACTACACTGAAATTTGTAGATTACATTGGTTTATAGGGACTTTTTAACGGTGTCATCCAATCCATGAGTATAAGGTATTTACTTATCTCAGAAAGACCTTCATGATAAAGGAAGCAGTGTTTTGTTTTCTATTTGGCACAAGCTCCATAACTTGTGATGCATCAGGACTTCTGAGTAGTAACACTCTGTATCTAAAGAATTTCTTAATAAACTGTAATAAATAAGTACAAATTTTAATGGATAACTAAATTTCACTTTTGAATACTAGCATTTAATGGGTACCAATTACATGTTTAGAATTTGAGTAGGCATTTTGAAACGGGCTACGGCAAAGACCTGGGAGTCATACTTGGGTGGGTAGGTGAATGGCAAATGTGATCATTATCTTTACCACAGAAATAATCTAGGACTGGGGACACAGCTCAGTGATTACAGTACTTTCTCAGGAAGCATGGGGCCCTTTGTTTAATCCTCTAGTACCACATACTAGCAAAGCATGGTGGTGAATGCCTGTAATGCCAGTCTCCCAGGCAGGAAGACTACCATGAGTTCTAGGCCAGCCTGGGCTACATAGCGAGTTCAGGGACAACCTGGACTACAGAGCAAAACCCTGTCTTAATAAATAATGTAAAAATTTTAAAATCTAATAAAAAATATTCTAAGCAACTTCCCATGGAGTGAAGTCAGTTACCAAATGGCAGATGACATGCAATAATTGTATTTCTCAAATAAGATCAATGAAAACTCTGGGCATTAGCTATCTTTTCTTGTATTTTCAAGAATATCAATGTCAATAATCCTCAATGGAGGTACAGAAATAGGAAATTTGGAGTTATAGACAAATATGGACCACAAGAATAGAGAAATAATCTTTTCAGAGTTCACCATGACTACAGAATCACACCAATATCAACTAGGCTTTGTCTGAAATATAGACTTTGTTCAAGGGAGAGTTTACTTTCTTTACTATTCACCCAGAGAAAATTCTTTCCCATTGCTGGTGATTGAACTAGGTGGCACTGTATGGCTAGTCCTTTTTTAGCTGAGACAGGGCCCTCATAAACTGCCCAGGCTGGCAGTAGCTAGAATTACAGGTGTTGTTTCACAGCACTACGCTCTAAGGAATTCTTAAATATGAAATAAGGAATTGCTTGAGGTTTCTTTAAATCCACTTTCAGTCCTCTTACAGTAATTTTCAGGAATCTAACCATGGTAAAGGAATAAGGTCATCTAGGGGGAGGGGAGATGGTGAAGGCAAACAAGGAATATTTAAAAAGATGTGCTTCAACAATTAAGAATTTTAAATTAACTATAGAAGATAGTACAATTACAGAAGGGGGGCCAAATAATCAAATATAAATAAGTAACTTAGATGTTTAGTAAGTTATAAGAAATACAGAAGTTACACTAATAAAAAGTTTAAAAGGTATACTGTAAACATGAAAAGTTAAGGGAAAGTAAAAGCCTATATTTGAAAGCAAATGGTATAATGTTAACAGAGGACAGTATATGAATTACTTACTTCTAGTGTTTCTGTCAAGGAGAATAATCTTCATTTGATAAATGAAGAGCCAGACAGACATAAAAGGTCACATTACTCTATCCACATAGAGTTCAAAATGTGCAAAAAAAAAAAAAAATCTATCGAGTTAAACTCTGTATAATGACTGCCTTTGGATGTAGGCAGAGCCTATGAAGGGGACCTATGATACAGTGTTCTCTTTCTTAATTTAGGAGGTGAAACATGATGTAGCCCTTTTATAAAAATTTTTAATCAAGTCGTACACTAAAGATGCGTTGAATTTTTTGGTATGTTACTTTATATTAATAAAATGTTAAAAAGAAGTCGTGTTCAGTGTTAAGACTGGTAAGACGCTCACCTGTCTATATTAAGCTAAGACTTAGTTCCTTTCAAGGTGCAAATACCTTCGGAAACTGAAAGAATCTGCAAATGTAACTTCAAACACTATTATGTCCATTAAAAAGTTAAGGAGTTAACAAGACACTGAAATTAGCAACGATTTTTCTAATTTAAAAATGAATGGGAGGGGTGGGAAGAATAGCACAGAAGTTAGAGTAATTTCAGTGGGTATGAAAATTTTGATACTGGTCAAGAGCTTCTCACAATGCTTTGAATCCTCAATAAATGGAAGTTATTTTGAATATATACTCTGAAAATGAATGAAGTGCTTTTAGGCTGTGTGGTTTTAAGAATGACCATTAATATGCCACAGTATTTTCATAATTCAAATTACACAAAATTTTAAAATAAGACTTTTTTGGTTTCCTTTAAATGTGTATCACCCTTACCTTTCTCAGTTCAACTGTTACTTCATTTCTGTGTCTTCGCATCGTCTAAAAAGAAAGAGAGTACATAAATATCCAAATAGTAATACTGCTAATATATAAATTAGGTCTCAAGCATTTGAGACTTAAAATTCTTTTAGAAGTAAATCAGCTTTAGATTTTAAACGATGAAATATTATTAGGTAAAAAAAGCCAAAACCTTGTTTATTTGACATTGATTAACTTTGCAACAGCTGTAATGTGGGGCTTGGTAGACTAGGATTGTCCTGTCCTAACTGCTCCAATGTTCCTTCAAAAAATATATTCCCCAGTGTGTACAGTTTTGATGAAAACTGAAGTACTTCCTTTTCTCCTAGCTTAAGTAAGATATGAGACTCTAAACAACACCAACAAAACCCTTGTTCCTGTAACTCTGAATCCTAAGCAAAACAGGAAAAGAACAAAGCAGGCCCATTAAATTCCAAAGGAAGAATTTAGTAGTGAATAATGCCTACATCCTTGACTTGCTCTATTCTCCAGTTTTCATTCTGAGCCACCTCATATTTTTCCAATAAATGATAGTTTAAGTCACCAACAGCTGGTTTTTGATGTTTATCACTAACGAATTGTTTTTTTAGCTACTCATGTTTTTACAAAGTAAATTACTGCAAGGACCTTAAGACCAAATGAGTCTGAAAAAGATATATTGTACTAAATGTAAAGATATTTCCTCACAGATTAATTAATAGGCCCTATCTGGTATGTATTATTCAATTCTGCTAAAATGATTATATATTCCCCCTTTTTATATTCTTAACTGTTTATAAGCATACTTTTATATTTCTGGAATAAAAGATTCATGATTATGGTAATCTTTTTATTATACTGTCAGATTCAGTTTGCCACAGTTTCATTTAACTTTTTAATAAAAATTCAGAGCACAACAGAATGTATTTTTCAAATATTCCAACTATATACTATCTACAAGCGACTTTTACAGATTTAAAGATACAAATAGGTGAAAAGTGCCAATAATTCTTCTGACAAGGGATTCAAGATACTAGAAAATAAAAAGCAAAATAAACCTAAAACAAGAAGGTAATAAAGAATACCAGTATAAAAAATGGAAATAGAAAAGGAAAAAATGAATATAAAAGCTAGCTTTTGGAATAAAAAAGTCAAAGAATGTGATACAATGAAAGACATAAATTACCAATATCAAAAATTAAAAGATGGTATGAGTACTGACCTTACAGACATCAAAACAATACACAATTCTCCAAATTCTACACACATAAACTTGACAACTTATGTGAAATGAGTCAACACATAAACTATGTTTCATCTGGTATTAATGAATACAAATAACACAACTAATCTATCATTTTAAAATTTCCCTTACAGAATCAGGTGGTTTAAATCTTCATTTTCCCAAATGTATGAAGACTTGACAAATCCTACACATCTGTCCAAATAACATGAGGTATTAAACCCTGGTAGAAAAAAAATCTGATAGAGGACAGTATTAAAAAAAAAAACTACAGACCAGTATTTCCCATAAGTTTAGATGTAAAAAATTTTAGCAAAATATTACCAAATACATATAATTCAGTATGCAGTAGTTCTCCTTTATCTGTGGTTTTGCTTCCCAAAGCTTCAGTTACCTATGGTCAACTGCAGTCTAAACAACATTAAAAAAATTCCAAATATAATTAAGTTTTAAATTGTGCATCCCTGAAGTAGCATGATAAAAATCTCATGCTATCTCGCTTAATATATAAATAATTCCTTTGTCTACAGTACCCATGCTTTTAAACTACAAGTTATTAGTACTGTCTCAACTGTCAGATAAACTTTCATGATGCTGTGGTGCTTATATTCCAGAAGCCCTTATGCAGCAGTCTAATACTATGTTACAATGCCTACATCATTCTCCCATCATTCTACATCACTTCATCTTATCATGTAGACATTATATAATTTCTCATCATAATGACAAGTGTGAAGTATATTTTGAGAAATATACCAATTTACATAACTTTTTATAGTATATTGCTGTAACTGTCTTAAGTAGTAACTGCTAATCTTTTATTGTCTCTAATTTATAAACTAAATAAAATTTATCACTGGTATACATACAAAAAGTATAGTGTATATAGAGTTCAACACTTTCCATGGCTTTAAGGGATTGGATAGGAGTCTTATCCCCAGAACATATTCCCTGTGGATAAAGGGGAATTACTATACTGCTATGGTTTGGATCTTTAAAAATCTCCCAAAAGCCTCATGTATTTGGAGCCTTGTGCTGATGGGAAGTGGCTGGAATGGACAGATGCTTGGGGCTTGACCTGAAAGGTCTGTGTCAACTTGGTGAGATTAGGAGTTACCCAGGGCAGAGCCTTCAGGTTTGTGTTATTGACTTGTGGGTCAGGAAGTGAGGAAGGAGCATCCACCAAGGGTGTAGGAGACACACTGCAGCTTGAACTAACTAAAACAAGGAAGAAGAAACATTTTAACAGCCTTTTCCTGGTAAGGCTCTAGCCTTGCCTGAGTCTCCAGACATCAACTAGCTCCTGTTCCAATTGGTGTCTGTCTGTAATGCTGTGAGCAAACTCCAGCCTCTCTCATGTGCTTTCCCTGTTGCAGGCTGTCACAAATGAACTGGATGAGACCTTCTGAAATGGTGAGCCAAATAAATTTCTCCTCCGTTTAATTGTTGATGGTGGGTATTTTGTCCCAGCAACCAATAAATAAGACATGAACTAAAAGATTATACACCAGGACCAATCGAACTTTATTCCACATGCAAGGCTGGTTCCATATTTTAAAAATCTATCAGTGTAAATCATATTAACAGATCATTGACAAAAACTCAACATTATCACATTAATCAATGTGTTTGACAAAACTTGACACCCACTTGTAAGAAAAACACACAAATAGTACTACAGGGAAACTTCCTTAACTCAGAAAAAGAATTGTAAAAATACTATTGTTCATATCTTATACAAAGGCACAAGTCTAAATATATGTCATGTAACACAGTATAAGACAAAGCCTTCTCAATGGTTTATATTTAAATATAATGCTGGAAATTGTCATCAATAGAGCAAGGCAAAAAAAAAAAAAAGAAAGTATAGATGGCATACAAAAGATTATCCTAAAAAAGAAGCAAAATAGTTACTGTTGATAGACAATATGATTGTTTACATAGAAAATTCCAAAGAGTCTAATAAGTTCAACAAGGTCACAAGATAAAAATATAAATATCCATTTTATCTTTGTACTAACAATGAACATGCAGGCGGCAAAATTAAAAATACAGTATTAAAAAGTTATTTTTTAATCTCTCAAAAAACTTACAGATCTAGGAATACACAAAATGCAGTTTACTGGAAACATATGACAGGAGTATGTCTTAGATGGTGAGAGAGGTGGATACCTGTACTCAAAAGGCAGGTGGAAGGGATTCAGATTAAGTTTGACAAGGGTAGGCCATAGCAAACTGGCACCTACCTGGCCTTTCTCAAAACTACTGACTTATATCCAACAAGAGTTAAATAACACTTAGGTGCCAGTAGCAGCAGAGCATGCTTAGCTACCTTTTGTTTATCCTGTAAGGCTTGGGATACAGCATCATCTGGCCAGCAAAATGGCAGTTACCCCCAACGTGGCTAAAACCACCTCAATCTGAACATCCTAACTATAGATACACATACAGAACTTGTATGCAGAAAACCACGTGACATGGAAAAATTCAATGAATATCTAAATAAAGGGACATTTTATATTTATGGTTTAGTATAACAGTATCCAACATTTTTCAGGAGCCAATTTGGTGGAAGACTTCATTTTTCCACAGAAGGGTTGGGGGGATGGTTTTGGAACGTTTCAAGCACATTGCAATTACTGTGCACTTTTTTTTATTATGTTGTAATATATAATAAAAAATCGTATAATTCACCATTAGTATAGACTTACTGGACAGTCTCACCTGGTTGATTGACAGGAGGCATTGATCAGGCAGTAAAGTGAGTGATGGGGAGAAGCTATAAAAACAGATGAATCTTTGCTCACTTGCCCACCACTCACTTCCTGCCGTGAGACCAGGGTTTCTAATAGGCTACACAATGGTACTGGTCTGTGGACTCAAGAGTTTGGGGGCCCTTGGATCAATAGAGTCAACTTGGTGAAGATGTCAATACTCCTTATGTTGATATTCAGGTTTAACACAATTTCTATAAAAACCTCAGAAATGGTTTTTGTAGATATAGAAAAGACTATTCTAAAAATTATATAGAAAGGCAGAATAACTAGAATAGCAAGGTCAATTCTGTATGAGAATAAAGTAGGTGGGAAAAGCTGAGTCTATTTCGGGGGAAAAAAACACAGGACAGAGAGAGACATCTTCAGGATTGTCCCAATAAAAGTTCTTAGACTTTACTCAAAAAAGCTTGATTCAGAACAGTAACAGCTAGTAAAGTACATCCCCAAATCTAAAAATTTGCTCTGCCAAAGTAGATGTGAAAAAGAAAAAGAATTTAGGGACTGGAAAAAAATTTACAAACCACATAGCCAAGAAAGAACCAGTACCTGGAATACAGAAAGAACCTTTAAAGCTCAAAAGTTAACCTGCCAACTAAGCTAGAAAACAGATAAAAGAAACAGAAGATACATTTCACTGAAGAGGGTATGTAGAGAGCAAGCAAGCACATAAATTCAATATTACTAGTCATATCAAAAATAAAAAAAACTGAGACCACCAAATCTCGGCAAAAATGGAAAAATTTGATACAGTGCCAGTGAAAGCGTAAAATGGAATAACCATTTGTAAAACAATTTGGCATTTTCTTAAACTAAACATGCAATGACTCCAGAATTCAGCAACTGCATTTCTGATCCCAAAGGAATGAAAATTTAACTGTCCAAGAAACCTGTTTACAATTTTATTCCTAACAGCCAAAACTTGAAAACAATCTAGGTCTCCTTTACCACTTACACAAACTGGTGTACTAAATAGTACTCCGCAATCAATAACAAAGTATACAGAGAAGCACAGAGATGATGAGATTCATAGAGCACAGATCAATGCTATAGTTTTGGTTAAGAGATTTCCAACAGCTCACATGTTACAGGTTAGGCCCTAGACCACTGTGCAACTAGGAAGTGGTGGAACCTTTAAGAAGCAAGAGTTAGTGGATTGACATTAGATCACTAGGAATGTATCCTTGGAGGAGATACTTAAGACTCTGGAACCCTTCCTGTCTGTGTTTCTAGAACACCATGAGGTGAACAAGCCTTGTTCAAGCAACCACGGACTGGAACTTTTCACATTCTAAGCCAAAATAAGATGTCCTCCCCTTAAGATGATTATCTCAGCTTTTTGTCACAGTGACAGAAACTTAATATGATTAAAAAAGAGACTCTGAGCTCAAAGCAGTCCATCACAATGTATGGACTTTACGATGGTTAGTTTTGCTTCTCAGAATCAAGGTATATCTAATAGCCAGTAAAGCTTTAATTATTCACAATGCTTCTGAAGGCAATGAACACAGCCTTATTCTGACGAAAAAGGAAACCAGGTGGTCTGGCATCTTTAACGACTAGACTGCCCTAGGTATGCCTGTCAGTGTAAAGACTTCAACATCTGCAGTGGTGGGCAGAGTGGGCAAAATCTGCCACCAATGTGAGCAGACATCATGCAATCACCTGGAAGTCCATATGAAACAAAAATGCAAAGAAAGGATGAGTTCTTATTTTCTTTTAGATCAGAGTCATCCTTTTCATGCTCTTGGAAACTGTCATTTCAGGTTCTCTGGCCTTTGGGTTTTTATTAATACCTACACCCATATCTTTCCACTTGCGACTTTGGCTGAGCTATATATTCTAAAATAATGCTGGTTCTATAACTCTGAATATACTAGAATCTGCTGAGTTATATACCTTAAGTGAATAAGCTGTAGAGTATGTTGAATTATATCTCAACACATCAATAAATAAGTCAGATTAAGTCTTCTCTATCTAGTAAGCAATTTACAGGAAGAGAGGAACATGCTAAAACACTGTGGCATGGAAATAAGCTAAATTCAGGATAAACAACTATTTCTTTAATAACAAAATAATAAACAAAAGCAAAAAGGGAGGAGGGCAGTTTGAGATAGAAGGGGCTTATCGATTAAAAGAAGTATAAGATATACTAACTAATCAAACTAAGGTCTTACACATATGTAAGCATTACAGACAGAAGACAACTGGAGAAATGTGAACACCGGATACTTAATAAGTCACTACTGCTAATTTATTTTTGTTGTAAAAATCTCTAACTTTATAATAAATATATATAGATTAAGTAAAAATAAATTCACTAATAAGAAATCAACTCATATGAAATCTTGATATGACAGAAATGGCATTATGATCACTGGGGAAAAGACCATTTAGTGAACTGTTCTCAGCCAACTAATTTTCCATTACAGGAAAAATAGATTCCTGCTAGATCATAACACAGAAAAATCAATTGCTGATGGATCAAAGACATGCAAAAGCAACACTTTAGCATTTTAAAGCAAAATGTTTAGAATCTTTAAATGAAGATAGATTAAGCACATGAATTAGCTCCATTATAGTTAAGAATATCTATTCATTTAAAGACTCCCAGCTGAAGGAAAAAAGGTAGATGTTGAATGAACAAATGTGAGACGGCGGGACTGCTCAGAGCATGTATGGGGATCAGGACCAGTAAGGTTGAACAGTCCTGAGTAGAGGATTTATGGTAGAGAGAGGAGTGGTTTAGGGGTAGGGAGAGACCACATCCCCCTCACCCCAGAAACACAAATGACAAAACCAAAGAGGAACCAGAGACCTGTACCTCCTCTGACTTTTCTATGAGCCACGTGAGACTGACCGACAGGAGCAAAACCTCCTCCCGCCCCGGGTGTCTGCTAGCCCTCCCAACCAGGGTAGGAGGAGGCTGCATCTGGCAGGACCCAAGTAGGAAGGAAGGCAGCAGGCTTGGAGAGTCCAACTTTATAGCTAGGAAACTGGACCTGGTTGAGGACATACCTGCACCTTGCAGCAAGGAATAAGCAGTATGAGCTCGAAACAAGGGCCTTTAAGATGACAACTTATGATTATTAGAAGGCCCCGCCTTGTGAAAAAGTTGCCATGAAGGCTCTGGGGGTCACCGACATCCTGCCCTTACTGTTCTCCCTGGTGTTCATTACTGGCCTCTTGAGCAACATGACAGTCATGATGATCATCATGAAGAACAGGATGCTCAGGCATATGACCAACATCTACCTGTTCAACTTGGCCATTTACTGACTTGCTCTTCACCTTCACTTTTCCTTTCTGGATTCACTATGTTGTGTGTGATAAGTGGGGTTTGGGCCACTTCATGTGTAAGCTCCTATATGGACTCTGTTTCCTGGGCTTGTACAGTGAGGACTTTTTCTCCCTCCTGCTGATCACCAACAGGCACCTGCCCATCCTGTACACTGTGTTTGCCCTGAGGGCCCAGACTGTCCCTTCTGGTGTCATCACCAGCGTCATCACCTTGGGCCTGACAGGACTAGCAGCCCCGCCAGAGTTTATCTTCCATGAGTCCTTTAAGGACTCAGAATAGTCTTTGTGCTCCCATCATTACCCACAGCATGAAGCAGAGAGCTTGAAGTGTTTCCACACTTGGAGAACTAACATCCTGGGTCTTGCCCACCCTCTGCTCGTTATGGTTTTCTGCTACTTAGGAATCATAAAAATGCTGCTGAGATGAACCAACAGAAAAAAAGTATAAGTCCATTTGGCTCATTTTTGTCATCAGGGTAGTCTCTTTCATTTCTGCACATCCACCACCTGGCTCTTCTCTATACTTCTCAAGGGACCATATCAGAGGAAAACAGTGAACAGAGGATTCAGGTAGACCTGGCCACACAGGTGATAGAGGTGACTGTCCGCATTCCCTGCTGAGTTTATCTGGTCATCTATGCTTTCGTTAGTGATAATTTCCAGAAATACCTGTGCCACTTTTTCTAAAGGCATATGGCCATACACATGGACAAATATATCCACTTGCTTTCTAGTGAGAAACAGTAAAGAACCAGTTCTGTCTCCTCATCAACAGGAGAGCCAGGACTCTGTTGTGTTTTAGATCAGGTGCAGAAAACTGCCTAAAGAAAGTGAACAGGGAATATGAAGGATGCATATTTAAGTTAACCACACTGACTCTTGAAATCATTAAAATATACTCAAGGGTGACAGTTGCTGTGCACAGCCTAAAGTCATTACCAAAGACCAATGGCTGGGCAGTTTACTCATCACCAACCAAGAAAACCAGAGTTCTGCCTGATTCTCTGAAGAGCTACCTAAACACTAATGCACCTAGATTTTAATTAGTTACTATATTCAACCACAAATGGGAAAAGCATTTTGTATCTTACAGCCTGACTACAGGCAGCTATTGACATAAATGAAACACTTCACAAAACATAATCAGCCTATTACTTTAATTCTTGATGTGCCCAGCTTTTTCATTAAAAAAAAAAAAGGTTTTTTCCTTTGGAGGGGGGAGGGAGTATGTATATAGGGAAATTGGCATGTTGTACCTGCCCCAAATATTCTTTAATCAGTTAATTTTCTTTTTGCATCCAATGACCAGACTGATTCCCCTGAATGATTCAGTCTGAGAAAGTGCATAGCATCCCCTTAAACACCAACTTTATATGCTTCTTTTGTACGTATCCCTTACAAAGGAAGCCCATGTGAGGAAGAGGGGAGGGGCTGGGGTCAAGAGGGCTCTGCAGCGGTAGTTCAATGGCTCTCAAAATTTGATAAACACCCAGAGTGTATTCAGACACAGGTGGCTGAATCCCACCCAAGAGCTATTGCTCCTGTTGCTCTGCAATCAGACCCATAAAGTTTTATTAATAGCAAATAAGCCCCTGGGTGAGGACAAGACTGCGTGTGCTGGCTCACATTTTGAGCACAATTTCTCTAGTATAACAGTTCCCAGAGACATTTGCCCTTATCCTGGAAACAAAGGATTTCATAGTGGCCAGAGGGAGATACCAAAGGCCTTTCAGCTGCAGTAGTGCTAAGGATAACTGCCATGCTGGGTAGACTATAAACAATGTAAGTAATTTAGTAGAAACTTCTTGTCCCCTAGTTTTATTCAGGCAAGATTTCTTTTGAGTGCTTGTATCTAATACCTTACACTAGAAGCTGTGAGAGATACAAGGTGAATGAGAATTGGGTAAGCTACAGCCTAAGAGGGAAAACAGTCAAATTACTATGTGAAAGTACTACCAAAAAAAAAAAAAAAAAAAAAAAGGTGCCTGTCCTCATTCCCTTTTCTTCCGTTTCTGGCTTCTTAGGAAAGTTAAGATCTAATCTGCTTAATGTATGCTGCTCACTAGAGACCATGTATGACAGTGTCATATGAACCTTCCAGTTGTCTGTCCAACTCTACTAAGTGACAGGGAAAGGACAAACACTGCTTTAGGTTAAGTGAAAGCTGCACAAATCTATCAGACAAACATGACAGTTGGACGTAACAGTCAACTAGACTGACTTGAGAGTTGTCTACGGGATTAGCAATAGGACATTACTGTGTGCGTCTGCACAGGTCATGAAGTGTAAATTTGGGAGTCTGCATGGTGCCTGGCTCCTTCCTTTCTGGCACTATTGCTCTGCTCTGCTTCCTGGATACCATGAGCTAAGCAACTTTGGTCCATCATTCTTTTTCATCATTGTGTTCCTGCCTTGGAGCCAGCTAAACAGGGACTGGATCTTCTGAACCTGTGGGTCAAATAAACCTCTTTTAAATAAAAAAATAAAATTCAAAATGACAGTATAAGAGTTGTCTGTCTGTGCTCTGACTCTAATATTCTCATCAACTTTCCCCTTCCTACCAGTTTTTATCCATTACTTTCCATCAATACAAACACGCCCTGATATTTTACATTAAGAAAACAAAAAGAAATTCCTAAAACAAAATAATTTTCCTCACTTATATTCTGCCAGGGTTCTCTCTTTTCTTCCCCGCCCCCCCCGCCTCCACCTCCCCATTCTCTTTAGACAACATTCTTTAAGAAGCAGTCAACACTGTCTTGGTTTTCATTCATTTGGAAGCCAAGTCTACCCAAAATCCCACGGATGCTACTCTTCCTGAGGTAACCAATGACTTTCTATTCATAGATCCATAATCGTTATCAGGTCATATCTCTGCAAGAAACTTCTGTTCAAATCACCTACCACCTATTCACCTCTCATCTCCCTGAATTTCATAATACTATTTGCTTGTTTTTTTTTTCCTGGCCTTTCTCCTCCATCCATTCATGTTGTTCTTTCCTTGGCTCTGCCTATAATTCAGGGTGCCACTCATCTACTCATCCTTCCTATCCATTCTGGGTTATCACATATATTTTGGTGGCTTTAATTACCAACTACATAGGAACAACTGGGCCATTGGGAAAGTCCTTGAGTAATTCTCACTTGTACAGTGATACATAATTTTCAGTAAGGCTATAAAAATATGTATTAGGACAATCTAGTTAATCTTTAAATAAAATACTTGTATCTAGTATTAAAGTAATACTCCATATTATTTTGCTAACCTGTACATATTATTGATTGCAGCTAATCGATTTGAATATGTAACTAGTTAACATAAATATGCAATCAATGTGAATATCATATTAAAATACAAACAGCACCTTTATCAGAAATGCTATGATATATCCTTCATTTGTCCTGCAACTCACCCGTTTGAAGTGTACAATTCAATGGTTTTTCAGTCAATGCAATGAACTGTAGAACACTACAATCAATTTTGGAATATTTTCATCACTATCACATAAAAAGAACTTGTATCCATTAGAGTCATTCCTTATTCTACATATCTCCCGCCTCAGTCTTGTCCAACAAATAAGCTACTTTTTGTCTCTACAGATTTGTCAATGTGGATAAAAACTTTCAAGTATCAGATCTCAATCATCCCTGCAAACGGTAAATTCCTTTAGTCAGTATCCTTTAAATAAACTTTCTTTCTAAGTAAACAGATTTTGAGTTATTCTGCAAGTCCAACAACCTAAGGCATTTAAGCAGCTTAAAATTTTATACCCAAATCTATCTTTGAAGTACTTCCCAGATCATGTCCCAGAAACCCACCCAAATTCCTTACATTACTGAAAACTGTGTTTATCGTTTTCCTCTCTGATATTGCTTCATCTACTATTTTTACTCCATATATAACAGTACCCTCTACAGTGGGATATTAAATTACCTCAAAAAATGATTCTGAGGGTTGAGAAAATCATTAATAAAGCACCTGGCACAGCTTGTGTTTCAAAGTAGGTATTTAACAGTTTTTCCCTGTTCCACCTATAAATCGTTAATCTGCATTTCCAACTTTAAATCCCATTACTGTCCACTGAGCTTTTAATCTCACTGATTTTTTCCTCATTTTTTACAAACTACCCTGTTCTAGTTTGATATATATATCAAATATATATATTTGATACACACACACACACACACACACACACACAAACACATTCTTGCTAATTTTAAAAATTCTTTCTTGTAATTATTTAATTGGATTAAAATACTTATAGCCTCCTCTGATATATCTACTACTAAATTTTTCAGACTTACTGACAATTTTGGTGTTTGCACATTAACTATATATTTACTTTCTTGCATGTTTTATAATTCTGAATGATCAGTCTGGTATACACTTCCTTGTTCTCTTCCTACAATTGAGCTTGGCCAAAATCTGAAACATTTAGCCTCTCTATAAATAGCAGTAAGAACAAAAAGCAAACAACTTAAAATTTAACTACCAGAATATGTAATTGCCTTAATATATTAGCATTCTTACATATTCATATTTGATTCTCTGAATATATAATCATGTCCCACATAATGTCAATAATGGGCCATGTATATGATGCCAGTTTCATGAGGTCATAATAAAGAAATTCCTAAAGTGATATGAAGGCAAAGTGACAGTACTGTCATAGCACAATGCATATGCATGTGTTGTGGTGATGCTGGTGTAAATGAACCCACTGTGCTGCCAGTTACATATAAAAGTATAGTACACATAATTATAGTATCACCATAATTGATAATAAACTGCTGTCTTATGTATTTACCCTAAATGTTTTACCTTTCTAGTGTATACTCCTTGCATTTCTATAAAAAATTTACTATAAAAGAATATGCAGTGTAGGTATGTCAGCAACAGCAACACATATCATGTGTCTCACCTGTATCATGACTGGCTATATACCATCTAAGTTTGTGAAAGTATACTCTATGAGGTACAAAGTTACAAAAATCATCTACCAAAATCATTTATCAGAACATGTCCCCGTGATAAAGCAACTCATGACTATATATTCAAAATATGCATTAAATTATACTATTTAATTATAAGTCCTACTAATATTCCTACCTGGAGTCATCTCTGAAAGACAAATATTACTTTTATCTCAAAATGAGAAATTAAAAATAGAAAACTCCAAACCTTTATCACACTGTGCTGTTAACAAATTTAAAAATACAGCAGGGGGTAGAGAAGTTTAGTAGTAAACCTCGTATCAAAAAAACTAAAAATTTTTATCAACTTTAAAAAATCTATTTACTTTTCCATGGCAGACAAATTCTGGAATCATCTAGAAATTCTGGTACCAACTAGAATTTCAAATAACAGAGAGAGAGAGAGAGAGAGAGAGAGAGAGAGAGAGAGAGAGAGAGAGAGAGAGAAAAAACTTTTTCACTTTACAAATAACTGAAATGTACTTCTGTTTAAAAATAAGTTCTAGCTGGCAAAAGAGGACTAGAGAGGAGTTTAAAATTTTAGAGAAACATCATGAAATACTTTAATGTCAGAAAATGCCAATAAAATTTAAAGAGAGCTATTAAAATTACAAAAAAATTATCTTTACCATCTTGATTGTGGTCAGTCTTATGAGGGTACACGTGTCAAAACGAATTAAGTACTTTGTTATGTTAATTATACTTCTAAAAAGTTACTTTGCCCTCTCTGAACCCCAGAGTTCTTTTTTCTTTTCACTTTCAGTACTAGGAAAGGAATCAGAGCCTGTATACTAAGCTACATCTCCAATCCATTTTTTATTTTTATTTTGAGGCAGGGTCTCACTAAGTTGCTAAACTGCCCAGGCTGGGTGCTCAGCTAATTCAACTGGTAGAGCATGAGATTTTTAAACTGCCCAGGCTATGCTGATATTTGGGATCATCCTGCTTAAGCCAACCAGAACACTGGAATAGGGGGTGTAGCTCAGCAGTTAAGAGTGCTTGCAGGCACAAAGCCCTGGGTTTGATTCCACAGAAACACATAAGCCACGTGCAGTGAATGTGCCTGTAATGTTCGTGCTCAGGAAGTACAGACAGGAGTATTGCTGTTAGAGGCCTGCCAGGGAAACACTGAGTTCAGTAACAGCCTGGACTACAAAGTGAGACACTGTGATAAGGATACCACAATCTTTGAAATGATATAGTGAAAGAACCTTTCACACAGTATCCTTAATAAACACCTAGAAAACATAACTTGGAATTTAATGCATAAAATTGGGTATGTCCATATATGCTCTTCATTCTAACTTATGCCTTGTTAACTCACTAAATTACAATGAGTTCCAATAGTGAATATACGTACATTAAATATACAATCAAGGTAAAAAATACACACCACTATTATCTTTTCCTTTCTACTTTCAAATTGTACCTTTGTATTTAAAATACTGTCACTTTTTAAAAAAATGCTGTCACTTAACAATATCTTTTAGTTATTAAGTGTAATTATTGATATGCTTAAATCACACATTTTGTTGCATTATCTTTAATAGCATGTCACTGTGTTTTGTATTCTGTTCCTGGATACCCTGTTTTAGATTATGAAAAATTTTAAGTTACTCCATTTTATTCCTTGATTGGCTTTTCAGGTTTGACCTTTGACTTTATTGATATTCTCATTAGAGATTACAACTTGCAACTTGCAGAATATTTCACTAACAAGGGAAAATTATAAGTCCCGGCACACACACTGTGCAGTCCCACCATCACTGAGTAGTGACAGGAATTCTACAGAAGTCATACACAAACTTTTGCACTCCCTTTGCATCTTCCTCTCATCCAGAACACCCCGCGCAGCTTCCTCTCATCCAAAATACTCTCCTCCCCGCTGTATTTTTGAATTTTGTACTCTTACACTTCAAACTATTAATAATAAGGCTGTGTGGTATTCTGCCCTAAGTAGTAGAATTACAGATTTCCCTTAGACAAAAACCTACCAATTTACAATTACACTAGGTTTTAGGAACTGGTTTCCCTACAGTTTTTAGTTGCTGTTCATCTATCTTCAGTGGTTTTAATTTAAAAATTATATATTTTTTGGCCAGGTTTTATCACTTATACGAGGGAAAGTAACATGGATGAGAGAACTTCACCTTTACTGGAAGCCAGAACTACACATGCTACTTCTGCTATGTAAACTTAAAATGGCATCACAAAGCAATGTGTGCTACTATTAGGTATAATTTACATTTTTCCTTTAATAACAGCTGTATTCGGATATGATACACATAATATAAAGTTTTTTAAGTATAAATTCTTGTTTTTATTACATTCAGCTAGCTAAACATTTTCATTATTACAAAAGGGGCTGGAAATGTATACAGTGAATACTCAGTATAAGTGAGGCTCTAGGTCCAATCACCAGTACTCATGCCACCCTCCCAATAAAAGAAAAAGGAAAGAACAAGAAATCAGAAACTTGTTAGCATTCATCCCCCATAATCTTGTCCCAGAACTGCTGGCAACCACTAATATGTTTTCTGTACCTATGAATTTGACTGTGTCTTAGTTACTTTTCCTTGCTGTGACTCAATACCCGACACCCACAAACTTAGGAAAGGAAAGGTTTATTTTAGCTCACAGTCTCGAAGGTCACAGTCCATTCAGGGGTGGCCAGCAACAACCAAAGTACATGGCAGAGAGAGAGGTGAAGGTAGCTTCCCCAGACAAACAGGAAGATAAGCTGAGGCCAGTTGAGACTGGAACCCCCCCCCCCACCTCCAGGAAGGCAGGTGCAGCTTATGTTTCCTTTCAGATCTCCGACCAGTAATTAGTCCCTCCTGCATCCAGGTGTGGCCACTACACACCGTTAATCCTAACTTAACTGCAATCCACCCCTCCAGACCAGACCCCAATCCACCAACATTACAT
This sequence comes from Ctenodactylus gundi, assembly GCA_004027205.1. Taxonomy (NCBI): domain Eukaryota; kingdom Metazoa; phylum Chordata; class Mammalia; order Rodentia; family Ctenodactylidae; genus Ctenodactylus; species Ctenodactylus gundi. Next base: position 16,894 of record PVKB01006375.1, on the reverse strand, counting down.
GGTTCCATAGACAATCCACAACATTCAGACACATGAGACTTTTGGGGAACACTCCAGATCCTAACAATAACATCCCACCCCTGGCCCCCAAAAGACTCACGTCCTTCTCCCCATGCAAAATGCAGTTAATCCTTCTCCAAGAGTCACCAAAGTCTTAACAGTTTCAGCACTACTAAAGAAACTCCAAGTCCATAGTCTCCTCTGAGATGTAAGACAAACTTTTAGCTGTGAGCTCCTGTTCAAACCAAAGAGTTAAGCACTTCCAACATAAAATGGCTCAAGGTAAACATTTCCATTCCAAAAGGGATGAATAAGGTAATAAAAGGCAATAGGACCAGAACAATTCCTAAATCCGGCAGGGCAAGTGTTAAATCCTGTAGCTCTATGTCCAGCGACTGCAGTACATTCTGGAGAGGCACGAACTCCAAGGGGCTTGGGTGGTCCCACCCCTGTGGCATTGCTGCTGACTGCAACTGCCATCTTTTCCCCTTTGGGCTGGATCCACTCACAGCCTGCTGCGTTTCTCGGCTGACAATCCATGCTCCTGGCTTCTCCAAATTTCCGGGCTCTCCACTGGACCTTAGGCTTCTCCTTCACAATTTCACACATTGCCCTCCCAGGGGCACAACTGCTTGGCCTCCAAGGCCTTCCTCTGAAACCTGGGTGGAAGCCTCCATGAACCCACAACTCTTGGGCTCTGCAAGCTTGTGAAGCTGGGACTGCCTGGCTTGAACAGTAATCTGGCTCCTTTGTGCCAAGGTTGCAGCAGCTTCTGAGTGCCTGGATTGATGAACTCCAGCAAACACTTCCATCTTTGGCTCTACTGGCAGTCCTGGGGTACTCTTCACAGGACAAGATCTTTTGCCTTGGCACCCTCTGATTGGCAAAGGGTGAGATCTTGCTGATTCCTGGGTCACTGTGAAGGCCTCTTTCTTCCAGTCCTGATTCCAACTTCTCGGTTTCTGTCTAATGTTAGTATCTTGAACAACCACATGCTTTTCTACTCCAGAATGTGAGCTTTTTACATCTGTTCTCTCTGCCATTGTCTCCTGTCTTTCACTATAAAGCTGGCTAAAAGCCGCAAACAGTAGCCATGTATCAGTTTTAACATCAGTCTGTCTTGAAATTACCTCCACCAGAGTAAGCAGTCCACCACTCTTAATCTCAATTTCAGGCAAAGTCTCTGGACAAGGGCAAAATGCCAACAAACTTTTTGCCAGAGCATAGCACACACGGTCTTTAGGGCACCTGCCAATACAGCCCTCCTTCCCATCTGAAACTTCTTGAGCCTGCCCTTTCTAATCCACACTTTTATCAGCATTCTGGTCTTCTGAGCTCTGACCAGAATCTTCCATTAAGCTTGGCTCAGAGCACCCCCAGGCTTCTCCAACTTGTATCCCCAACCTTTCCCAAATTCGTTCTACAAACCAGTTCCAAAGACTTCCAGGCCACATCAGGTAAAGTACAGCAACGGCCCTACTCTCCGTACCAATACTGTCTTAGTTACTTTTTTGTTGCTGTCACTCAATACCTGACGCCCACAAACTTAGGAAAGGAAAGGTTTATTTTAGCTCACGGTCTCGAAGGTCACGGTCCATTCAGGGGTGGCCAGCAACAATCGAAGTACATGGCAGAGAGAGAGGTGGAGGCAGCTTCCCTGGACATCACAAACAGGAAGGCAAGCTGAGACCAGTTGAGACTAGACCCCCTCCAGGAAGGCAGGTGCAGCTTATGTTTCCTTTCAGGTCTCTGCCCAGTAACCAGTCCCTCCTGCATCCAGGTGTGGCCACTACACACCATTAATCCTAACTTAACTGCAATCCACCCCTCCAGACCAGACCCCAATCCACCAACATCACATGGTTCCATAGGCAATTCACAACTTGAGACTTTTGGGGGACACTCCAAATCCTAACCATAACAGACTGCCTGAACATTTCATACAAATGGAATTAAACACTATACAATCTTTTGCTGTCTGGCCTCTTCAGTTAACATGTTTGTGGGACTTAACCATGCTGCAGCATGTTATCAGTACTCCAAGCCTTCTTATTACTAAATAATAATCCACTGTATTGATATACCAGTCTTCTGTATACTTTCTTCAGATGTTACACGTTTGGCTAGCTTCTACTTTTTAATTATCAAGATAAAGCTACTGTGTAAATGTTTTCCAACAGCGTGGGTATGTATCCTAAAGTAAAACTGCTAGATCATATGGCAACTCTCCTATTAGTTTCCTGAACTCCTATATTCTGCTCCAAAATGATTGCAGAAAAGCAGCAGAAGTGTATGAAGATTCCAATTTTTCATATATTCCTCTCAATATTTGTTACTATTTAACTTCAACACTAGTGTATGCACTACTGGTTTGCATTTCCTTAATGACTGATAATGTTGAATTTTTTTATGGTTTTGTTGGCTCTTTATACATCTTCTTTTGGGAATTACCTAATCAAATCTCTGTGATTTTTAAATTACATTATTTCCATCAATGTTCTGTAGTTCTATTAGGTAAGGATATAATATTGTTTGGGTATAGATACACAGTTGTCCCATTACTATTCTTTCTCTGACGTACTGTTTTGATGCTCTTGTTGAAAAATCAAATGACCTCCAAAAATTTCTACTGTCAATTTTATTCCTTTAATCAATATACGTATTCTTATGCCAGGAGCACACAAGCAACTTATTGTTTTTTTTCAAGCCTGTTTTGGTTACTACAAGTCTTTTGCAATTCCAGATGAACTTTAACTTGTCAATATCTGAAATAGGAAAAGAAAAGAAAAAGAGAAACAAAGAAACTGAAAGAGAAAAGAAAAAAAGCAAGACAGCTTGGGTTTTACAGAAACTGAGCTCATCTGCATGTCATGGAGAGTAACAATGTAGTTTAATTATACTCATATTCCAATCCATGTCTTTCTATTCATTTAGATCTTTAATTATTAAATGAAGTGCAGTTTTCAGTTTATAAGTCTTTGTTAAATTTATTCCTGATTATTTTATTCTTCATAGTGCTACTGCAACACAACTGTTTCTTTAATTTTTCAAAAATCTGTTTCTAATGTATTGAAATATACCTGGTTTTTACTATCAACACATTGATCTCGTATCCTATAAACTCATTTACTAGCTGGAATAGTTGTTTAGTAAGTTCTTTAGAATTTCTTTATAGAAAAACTTTAGCTGCGGGGGCTGGAGGAATAGCACAGTGACTAGCCCTGACTTTGATTCTCCAGCACCATACAAACTGGGTGTGGCAGCGCACACCTGTAATCTCAGCACACAATGGGTGAGGCAGGAGGACTACTATGAGTTCGAGGCCAGTCTGGGCTACATAGTGAATTTAGGATCAGCACTATTTTTTTTTTTCTAATTGCACTTGCTAGAATCTCCACTACAAAACTGAACAGAAAGACCAATAAATTTCTTTGTCTGATCTTAAAGGGAAAATGAATTTTCACCATTGATATAAGTTGTTGATTTTTCATACAATTTCTCCATCTTCATCAAAAAAGTTCAAAGAGGCTCCTTCCATTCCTGGTTCCAATATCTGATCACAAAAAGATGTTGAATATGTCAAATGCTTTTTCTGCCTCTACTGAGAGTTTTTTTGGGGGGGTTGTCCTTTATTAATATGGTACTTTATGACAACTGATTTTCATGTATTAAACCAGCCTTATATTCCAGGGATAAATTCCACTGGTCATAGTGTATAATCCCTCTTATACATTGTTGCATTTTATCTGTAACCAGTTTGTTAAGAATGTTTATGCTCATGTTCTTAAAAAGATACTGGTCTCTTACTTTTCTAATAAGGACCTCATAAAAATAAATGGAAAATGTTCCCTCCTCTTTCATTTTTTTGGGAAGAGTTGTTAAGTACTGTGTTAATTCTTTGAACGTTTGGTAGAATAAACAAATGAAGCTACATGTTCTCGGCTTTTCTTTGTGGAAAGTTTTTGAATATGACTTCAATTCTTTTACTTGTGATAAATCTACTCAGATTTCTTATTTCTTCTTAAGTCAGTTCTGGTAGTTTGTGTCTTTTCAGGAATTACCTTACTGCATCTAGGTTATCCAATCTGGTGGCATACAATTGTTCTTGGTATTCCCTTAGTAACTGCTCTATTTTTATTAGATCAGTAATAATGTCCTTTTTTGTCCCTGGTTTTAATAATTTGAGTTGCCTCTTTTCTTTCATTAGTCTAGTGACGGCCGGTCAATATAGCTGACATTTTTCAAAGAACCAACTTTTGACTTCAATGATTTATTTCTGTTGCCTTCTAGTCTCTACCGTATTTTCTAAATTTTATTTTCTTGTTTCTGCCAGCTTAAAGTTTAGCCTGTGCTTCTCGCTTCCTAATATCTTAAGGTGGACAGTTATTGATCTGTAGACTTTCTTCTTTCTAATGTAGTTAGTTAACAGCTATAAATTTTTCTGAACACTGGCTTGGGTGTTTCCAGTAAATGCTGATACACATTCATTTACATTCATCTCAAGGTGTTTACTAATTTCTCTTGTGACTTAACTCATAAGTTATTTTGGAGTATATTGTTTAATTTCCACATTATATAAGTTTGTCAAACTAATTTGTGCTCCTGCTTTCCACTTACATTCCCTGTCATCAGAAAACAATGTGACTTTAGTATTTCAAAGTAATTTTTGTTAAGACTTTTTATGGCATAAAATTAAGATCTATTCAGCAAAATGTTCCACTTTGGTTTGAAAAGATATATATTCTAGTCATGTATGGTAGCACATGCCTTTAACCCCAGCACTCTGGAAAGCTGAAGCAACATGATCACAAGTTTCAACCAACATTAAGCAATTTAGTGAGACCTTGTCTCAAAAAAAATAAATAAATAAAAAGGGGGCCAAGGATACAGCTTAGTGCAACGCTCTGCATTCAATCCTTAAAAGAAAGAAAAAAAAAGGGGGTGGGGGGTGGGGGAGAAAAGGCATGCAGGCAGACACACACACGCACGCACGCACACACACACACACACACACACACACACACACACACACACACACACAGACATCTGTTACATAGCCAAACCAACCTTGAAACAGAGAAACAAAATTGCAGGATTTACTTAAGCTGATTTCAAGACTTAAACTCACAACAATAAAAACAGTGAGACAATGCCTTAAGAATAAACAGAGATAAATAAAAAAGGATTCAGAAACAGACCTATACATAAATGACTCAGCTGATTTTCAATAAAAGGAGCAAGGTAATTTAACAGAAGCTATATGAACACTAACCATTATCTTATAGTAATACTAATTTTAATACTATTATGGTATATACAAATATTGATTGTATATTACATAATAAAGATATATAACTGCCCTGTTAGAAGCATGTTTTTAAAATGACAGATATCAAAAAAATGCAAAATTTAAACCAGACCCAATAGCACAGGCCTGTAATCCCGGAAAGCTAAGGCAAGATCCCAAGTTCAAGGCCGGCCTGGGCAACTTAGCAAGATTCTGTTTCAAAATCAAAAATAAAAATGGGCTGGAAGTTTGCTCAATACACAGGCTTTGGGTTCAATCCCTAGTACCACAAAACAAACTAGGCAAAATTTAAACTGCACTGAGATACCAATACACATATATTAAAATAATAAAAAATTAAAGACGGCCAACAATAAGCACTGGTGATGCTGTGGAATGACTAGAGCTCTCATGGTAGAAAATGCCGAACGGTACAACCACTATAGAAACATTTTTCAAAGTTTATTTAAAAATTAAATACACAACAAATAACCATTCTACTCTATATCCTATAGAATAAAATACACACAAAAGACTTGTAAACACATATTCACAATAGTTTTACTCATATCTACCAAGAAGTAGAAACAACCCAAATGTTCAACAATACATGGCATATAAACAAATTGTAGCATACTCATACAATAAAATGTACGTCAGTAATTAAAAAGAATAAGCTATTAGACAATAATAGTAATGGTACATTATGCAAAAATAAAACAAAAAGCCACACCTGAAGGAGTATGCTACTATCACATTTTTATAACATTCTGGAAAAGCCAAACTATTCCATAATGACAAACAAAAAGTTAAATATTTCCCTAGAGCAGGAGGGAAAGAAAAGAATTACTGGAAAGGGACATGTGGGAACTTTCTGGAAAAATATGCAACATCCTGATTTTGATGGTGGTTAAAGAAAGTAATCATTTGTCAAAACTCATCAGACTGAACATTTATGTGTGTTATCACTATAATTTAAAAAGTTCATTATTCTACTGAGTAATATTAGTTATCCAAAACCCTTCCTAAATTACCTTGCCTCAAACATAATTTTTTTCTAAATTTTTTCACAAATTCTTTCTAATTTTTTGTCCTATTAATACTGTGCTCTCCATGTGGTTGTTACCACGCAGCAGTTGATGAACATTTATTGTAATGCTTAAATTTTTAAACTAGTCAATAACAAACTTCTAAGAGTATTATAATAAAACATGTCTACATGACACAACTTCTACTGCTATACTTTCTTATTTTATGGTCTAATGATAATCAGGAATAAATGGTGAGGTATTCATATGAAAGTGAATTTATTTCAATACTGTTATAAAACCAAACTAACACTATTAAAGTCTATTAGACAGAAAACACTAAAGAACAAGAAGCTGCTGATTCTTTCCTGATGATCTCTAAAACATTTATAAGCACCAGATATATCCTACTTTACAAAAACAAAGACCTTATTCTAAACATTTACAGTGCCCAATATTATTTATTTTCCAGTTATTTTAGTCTCTTTTCCTGATACAAGTGATCTGAAACTCCAATTTTTTCTATTCATTACAATCAATGAAAAAAGATAATTCAAGTCACAGGAGTACCAACTCCAAGACTGTACAGCTATACCATGGATTTAAAACTTAGCAGTAGTCATAAGTATTATTTAAACTGAAATAATGCTTCCCATTCTTTTTCAAATCCTGGCATATACAGAAAATATTTATCTCACAGGACACCGAGAGAACGGCATAAGGCTGCATGACTTATACCAACCAAGTCTCCAGTTGGTCACCCTCCAGAAGGCACACCAGATTAAAAACACTGATCTAACAAGGCTCTCTTGCCTAGATCACCAAGACAAAACAGGGAGGTTCACCTATATTGCAATACACTATCCCCAAAAACTAGCTTAATAAAAAAAATTACTACTTCTATCTAACCTTCATGCTAGTCTACACATGAAGCTTCAAGTCACAGATCTTGGCCTCTCTATTATATAGGCCTTCCATGGCCCTCCCCCCAACAAAAAAACTTTTTTAAAAAGAGTGAATGGGAAATTACTACACACAGACTAAATCCAATTACCCACTTGTTTTTTTCTCTATAACTATTATATTAGTATATGTTTGTGATACATAATAATTACATTTATTTGGGGGAACTGGTGCATATATGAATAGTATCTTAATCATTTTTATTTCACCATCCCCAGCCATCTCTCCTCCATCACCAGATCCCCACCCCCTACTTCCAGAAAATCTATTTCCCTGTATCTTATCATTGTTTCTTATGCTGCTGTTTGTCTGTATTTTGAGTTTTTTCATGACAGAAAACATGTAATGTTTAACCTTCTGTGTATGACTCATTTTGCTTGGCATTATGGTTTCAAAATATATCCATTTTCTTACAAATAATGTAAATTTATCTTTCTCATGGTACATCTTTATCCACTCATCTTTTGGTGGGCAAAAAGGTCAATTCCAAGATTTAGCTATTATGAGTTGCGCTGCTATAAACATGAGTATGCATGTACCACTTTAACAGGATGAGTTCTAACTCTTGGAAAGATATCCAGAAAAGGTACAGTTGAGTCATTTTATACACACACACACACACACACACATATATATATATACATATACATATATATATATATATATATATATATATATATACACATTCACTTTTTAAAGCAATCTCCATACTGATTTCCATGTGATTGTATTATTGTATTATTCCATAGCTCCACCATTGTACAAAGGCTTCCTTTTCCCTGAACAACCTCACCAGCATTTGTTGATTTCTGGATTCTTCATAATAGCCATTCTTGCTGAATAAGATAAGATCTGAACTGTTATCATTTGCATTTCTTTAGTGGCCCAGAACGCTTGACATCTTTTCATGTACTAACCACTCATTTGTACTTTTTTTGAGAAGTGTTTATTCATTTTAATTGCCCATTTTTACTGGGTCTAAACCTTTTGGAGGCCTTTTTAAAAGTTCCTTATATATTCTAAATAATAGTCCTCTATCTAAGTAGTATCTAGCAAAAATTTTCCCCATTTTGTAGATTGTCTCTTCACTGTTGGTTGTTTCCTGTGCTGTGCAGAAGCTTTTTGTTATAACCCATTTGTTGATTCTCGGTATTATTCCTTGCACAACTGGTGCACTGTTCAAAAGATCTTCGACTACGCCTATGTCTTCAAGAGTTTTACCTAGTTTATCTTCCAGCACATTCAGTGTCTCTGCTTTAATAACTAGGTCTTCGTTCCATCCTATTTTAGGTCAGGGTGAAAGGGTCTAGATTCCTCCTTCTGTAGCAGAATTCTCAGCACATTTTTTAATGAGGTTTTCTTAGCATATCTGTTAAAGAGGTTATCTTCCCCACCAGCATGTTTTTGGCCCCTTTTTTGAATTTCAGATGGCTAAATACTGTTGTGCCTGCAGTTGTTTCTGCATCCTCAGTTCTGTTCCACTGATCCACTTCTCTGTTTTCATGCCAATTCCATGTTTTTTTAAAAATAAATCACTGTTGCTTTCTAACGTAACTAAAAATCTTGGGCTGTGATTTCTCCTGCTTTGTTCCTGAAGTTCATGATTTTTTTAGTTATTCTGGGTCACTTCTGGCTCCATATAAATTTAAGGATTGTTATTATAGGTCTATGAGGAAGAATACTGTTGGCATTTTGATTGGAAGTGCACTGAATTTGTATGTCAGTTTTGATAGTACAGACACTTTGACAATACTGATTTCACTTTCCTAGGAACAAGAGATGTCTTTCCATTTTCTACTGTAGTATTCAATCTCCATCTTCAGAGTACTATAATTTTCATTATGGAGATCATTTCCTTGGTTAGGTTAATTCTGAGGCATTTAATTCTTTTGAAGCTACTGCAAGGTGGGATTCCTTTCCTGATTTCTTTCTCAGGGACATCTCATATATAACAATAATGTATGTATAATTTTTGTGCACTGACTTTTTTATTCCGTCACTTTGCTATATTTATGTCTTTCTTTGTTTTGAAACAGGGTCTCAGTCTCTAGTCCAGGTTTGTCCTAAACTCACTATCCAGTCCAGGCTGGCTTTGAACTCAATCCTTCTTCCCCAGACTCCTGAATGCTGGGAAAACAGGGGTGTGTCATCACATCCTGCTTATGTGCTGCTGGGGCATCAAACCCAGGGCTTTGTCTTTGGTAGGCAAACACTATAACCACTCTAAGCCCATAAACAAATTTGTAGTTTTATTTATCCATTGTAAGAGTCTTCTCACGGAGTTTTTGGAGTCTTCTATTTAAAGGAGTATGTCATCTCCAAACAAGGACAGCTTGGTGTCTTCCTTTCCTATTAGTATCCCCTTTTTCTGTCTTTCTCTTATCTGATAACTGGCTAAAGTTTAAAATACTTTGTTAAACAACAGTAGTTAAGAATGAACACTCTTTTTTTCAGTTTTACGTCATTTAGTAAGACAAGTGGACTTGTCTTAGTGGCTTTTGTTAGTTTGAGATAAGGTCCTTCCATACCTATTTTCATTAGTTTTTAAATCATGAATATATGTTGGATTTTGTCAAACAGGTTTTTTTGCATTAATTGAGAGAATCATATGATTTTTGCCATGCTTCTATTTATGTGTATGTATTGTTTATTGATTTAAGTATGTTGAACCATTCTTTCATTCTTGGAATAAAAACAATTTAGTCATTGTGTGTGATCTTTTTAATGATTTGTGGCAGTCTGCTTACAAGTTTCTAGTTGAAGAAAGTGAAAGAGAGAAGATGACAGGTAAATTAAAAAACAAACGTAATAAAAATAAAGAAGAGCTGGGGACGTAGCTCGGTGTGAAGGGCCTGGCTGGGTCCCCAGCATAAAAAAGAAAAAACAAACAAAAAACCAAATAAACACTTCCTTCACCCAAAAAGTCTCATGTGTCTTGTTAAGGATTTTTGCATCTATGCTACTTGTCCAATTTTGATATTGTAATCCTTGCTTCCAACAATTAGTTTGGTAGTGTTTCTTCCCTTTCAATTTCATGAAAAAGTTCGAGAAGTATTGGCATTAGATTGTTCCTAAAGTTCTAGTAGAATATTGTAGTTCATCTGTTGAGTCTTGTGATCTCTTCACTGGTAAGGCTTTTATTCCTACTTAAGCCTTTCCAAATCTTGAAGGGTGTAATTCACATCTGTCCATGCTCCTTGAATATGCAGATCTTTCTTCATTCACTTTTATTTCCTTCTGCTTTACAATATTAAAAAAGGTAACCTGCACAATGTTCAATTTCAACTTGGACTAAGTCACTTTCAATGACAGTGTTGTTTGTACTACACAGAATCACATTCTATACATCATGTACTTTCTCTGTTCTGCATTTCAAAATTGAAATAGTTCCAATTCTCTCAACTATACCACTTTTTCAGTTTCAAAAGCCCGAGAGAAGATAGGGAAATGATTCGTTGTATTAGACCCATATTCACAACATTGAGAAAAGAAAAACTTATGTCCAGCTGCTACTTCAGTTTCAAGTATCCATTTTTTTATTACAAACAAAAACAATATTCCCAGTTTTCAACACAGAAGACCACACTGTTGTTAATAACCATAGTCCCCCACAGTGAGTTTAAATTGTCCAAAGGAGTAAGGAAGCATTAAATAACAGTCAATTCAACTTAAGGATTTTGCCAATGACAATTTTTTCTCATTATACAGGAGAAAATTTATATTGCTAGTATTAAACAATAAGATAATTCTAATTGGAAATTACCAGACTATAAATTCTCTTCTTAAGATCTGTAAATATAACTGAATACTGAGATTTTTATATTCAAAGTCATGATTTATTTTTATCTCCTTCCCTTTAAAAAGTACCTAGTCCCTAAGTACCAATAAGTAGGATAAATAAAAGTATAACTAATAAATGAGCACTTAATACTGATTAATTAGCACACTAATTAAAGTTGTGTAACAACCATTCTCAAAACATTCAATGAAAATCAGTCGGGTGGTATGTATCTGTAGTCCCAGCAACTCAGTAGGGTGAAGCAAGTACATCACTTGAGCTTGAAATTGAAGGCCAACACAAGGAGACCCGGTCTCCAAGACAAAGTGAGAAACAAGCAATATCAGGTATTGAGTCACAGTGATGAAAAAAGTAAGACAGGCATCAACGAGAAGATACAGTATACATATCTTGATTTCTTAATATTCTCCAACAAAGAGGATACAGATGAATCCCAGGACCCATGCCTGTCACCCAAGCTCTGGAGTGTGGCCACTGCCTGACTCTCTCATGGCAGTTACATGAGCAGCAATCTGCTCCAGAAGAGTGGAGACTGAGAACTTCCCAGACTCAACACAAGCACCCACAGGGTAGTGCACAGGCCTACTTGAATCCGTCCCATCACAACTGGTTCCATCGTAGTCCCATCCCCTGCCAACCCCACCCATGCCCACAGAGTACACAAATGGCCCTGCCAGCCACCAATGCAAATCAGCGAATCAAGGCAGGGAACCACTGGTGCCTAAGGAAGCTACTAAAATCAATTTCTGGCAAAGAGGACCATGAATAAATTAAGGAGCAGTACATCTGTAATAGAGCTGAAACACATGGCACTTGTAACTTGTATCCTGGGCATAGGAAGCCCTCCCTTAGTTCCCTCCCCTAGCTAGCCCAACTTGGAACAGCCTCATTTGGCTCCTTCCCCTAGCAGGAGAGGCTGAGATGAGAGCAATCTCTATTGAGGGGGAATCCCAAGCCAAGATCTCTACCCAAAGTGACTCCTTCATCTGAATAGATAAGGGAGGGAATTGCAGTTAGAGAGTTGCAGACCATAAAAGGGACTCAAGCTGAGATCCAGGTGGGAAAGATACACCTGACGCCTCCCCCCCACCCCAGCATCAATCAGCTGAACACAGGGACATGGAACCCAAACAACACAGCACCTGTGCACAGCTAAAAAGGCCAATGTGGAGAAGTAACTAACCCAAACAATACCACCAGCAGGAGACACAATCAGGTTTAAACATAGCATATCAGGGCTCAAAAACTCAATTACAAAATCTGTCCCTAGAGGCCATCTGAAAGCTCAACCCCAGCTAACTCTTAAGTCTCCCAATAAAAGCCAACAGGAGGATAAGAAAACACAGCAAGATGTCACACACAGCACAGCTCACTAATGCAGACCCAACGGGGAGCAGAAGAACAGTTAAGCCTGGAAAACTTCAAAAGCAGAATAAGAAGACTATAAGACAGACTGAAATGACACTCTCCTTAGGGTATACTGTGAGCTTAAAGAGAGACAAAGAGTTCAAGGATAGAAATGACAAAATGCCCAGTCAGACAAATGAAACAATCACAAGGCTAGCAGGACCACAGAAATCATTTCAAGAAATGAATGACAAATTCACTAAATAGTTCATAAAATATGAAAAGATACTGGTAGAACACCAGGAGATGAAAACCTCACTTGAAAATCTGAGGAGCAGAAAGACTAAGAATAAGACTACAACTTCAGATCTAGAAAAAAGGATGAAGACCATAGCCAAATTCTTAGGAATTCAAATAATAATATGTTGATAGAGAAATGGTTACCTACAGATGCTAGATGACTCAAAGACACTTAATCTCAGAATTACAGGAAAAAATAGAAACCCAAGCTTAAGGAATAAGACATTTACTCACAGAAATAGTAAGAGAAAACTTCCAATATATAAGAAAAGAAACAAACACACAAGTGACAGGCATATTCTATACCAATCACATATAACCAAAACAGAAAATTTCTAAAACACATTAAAATAAAAAGTTACAGACTTTTAATACAAAGACAGCATCCCAAAAGCTGTCAGAGAAAAAGAACAAGTAATTTAACCAAGGCAAGCTTTTCAGAATAACAGACTTCTCAACACAAACTCTAAAAGCAGAATTTGGAGTGAAGTCTTCAAAGTTCTAAATGAACAATTGCCAAGTAAAACTCTTTTATCCTGCAAAGTTATTCTTTAAAATTCACAATGAAATAAAGACCTTTTGTGAAAAAATAAAATGAAGAAATTTATGGCAACTAAATCAACACTACAAAAAATTCTTAAATGTCTGCAGAATAGAGAAAGAGAGGATAAACACAAGAAAGCAACCAGAAGCGGGTATACATTCAATAGAGATAACATCTAAATAAACAGCAAAGCAGAAGAAAAGCAACATTGGAATTTAGGTCAATGGGAGGATTCGATACCTAACAGGACAATTATAACTCTTAGTGTCAATGGACTCAACTTGCCAATCAAAAGACACAGACTGGCAAACTTGATTGAAAAAAACAGAATCTAAGCATATGTTCCTTGTAAGAAACCCATTTTCCCACTCTCCAGAGAGATAAACATAGACTGAAGAGATGAAAAGATGAACTACCTTATTCCACTTAAGAAGTGGACAAAAGCAAAAGGGGTAGCCATTCTCTTTGCTGACAAAGTGAACTTTAAGCCAAAACTAGTCAAAAGAGACAAAGGTACTCATCCTCTAAAGGAAGAAACTCAACAAGAGGAGCTAAATACAGTAAGTATATATGTGCCAAACAATAGCACAATCAAATTTGTAAAACAAAAGCTACTGTACATGAGAAAACAAATACAACCTAAGACAATTATAGTGCGGGACTTTTAAAACTTGATTATCAAAGGAAGACAGATCAACTGGAAGAAAACCAACAAAGACAAAGCAGATCTGAATACCACCATAAAAAAAAATGGACAACTTAGATCTGAAGAGCTTTTCATTCAACAACAATAGCATACAGGTTCTTCTCAGGTCCCCATGAAACATTCTCCAAAACAGACCACATTCTAGGTCACAAAAATATGCCTAAAGAAGTATAAAAACTGCAATAATTCAGGTATACTATCAGATCATAATGGAATGAAACAGCAATCAACAATGGACACAACAGATAATAACGAGCAGATCCCAAATAGTACTCTACTGTACAAACACTAGGTCATAGAAGAAATCAGGGAAGAAATTTAAAAGTTCTTAGAGACAAATGACACTGGAAGTACAACTTTCTGCAACCTCTGGGGCACAGAAAGCCAGTGTTAAAGACAGAAATTCTTTGCCATTATTGCACACATAAAAAGAACTGAGCAATCCCAAATAAATAATCTAATGATACAAGTGAGGACCCCAGAGAAGCAAGAACAATTCCAATCCCCAAACTAATAGAAGGAAAGAAATTAATTATAAAGATCAGAGAAGAAACTAACAAAATTGAAACTGAAAAGAAGATACAAAAAAAAAAATCAATGAAACAAGCTGGTTCTTGGAAAGGATAAGCAAGACTGATAACCCCCTTCCCCAGCTAAACTCACAAAAAGAAGAGAAAAGCTGTATCAAAGTAATTGGTACTGAAAAAGGAGAAATTACAACAAAGAGCACAAAAAATCTAAAAGACTGTAAAAACTTACTTTGAAAATCTTTATGCTGGTAAATTTAAGAACCCAGAAGAAATGACATTTCAAACACATGTCAAGTTTCTGAAGCAAGGAGAAATAAAACACATGAAGAGATCGATAAAACTGAGAAGTGACAAAAACACTTTCAACTAAAAGGAGCCCAGGACCTAACAGATTTATGGCAGAATTCTACCAGAAATTCAGGGAAGATGTAAAGGCAATATTCATTAAACTCTTTCAAAAAAAAATGAAAAGGAAAGTTACCAAAGTCATTCCTTGAAGCCACCATAACTTCCTTACCAAAACCAGACAAAGACTCCTACCCCTTTCAAATACCCCACCAAAAACAAAACACCTACAGGCCAATTTCCTAATGAACAAAGATGCAAAAATACCACAAAGTTCAACATTCATTTATAACAAACTCAACAAAAAGCTTTTTAAAATCCTACTTCCTCCACAAACTGTTCCTTCCAATCATTATCAAATATTTAAATCAAGGTTCTACTGAATTCAACTACCTCAACTCCAATTCATTCCTTACTCTTATCATCCTACTAGCTTCTAGTCTCTACTACCTTTCTAGTTTTCCATTTGTCACTGCCTTCCAACTGCCAACTGATTAGATTTCTCCCATCTAGAGCAACTGACCCTGTAACTATTGCCCTTCCTTCAGGAAATTCTCCTCCCCTAAGTTCTGATTGTATCTTTATTTGCTAAGCCTCCTATAGGCCTAGCCTTTAGTTTCATTTTTACCAAGTGCACTAAAATGATTATTCTTATAGTTCTTTCTTTCCCAGGTAGCCTTTTCTTCATTTCCAGAAGCTCTCATCTACATCATTATCTTTATCACTCTAACCACCGTTTTAACTATTTTTCAGGAGCTTTACCAGAAACCACCTTAGCTGAGCACAGTCTATGAACAAATCTAACCTGCCACCTGACTTTGCAAATAAAGCTTTATTGAAACACAGCCAGAACCCTGTGTTTACCTGTCATCTATGGGTTCTTTTGTGATCAAGGCAGAGCTGAGCAGCTACATTATGAAATGTAACAACCTGAGGACCTAATGCCATTACAGTCCTTCACAGAAAAAGTTGACTAAGTTCTGGTCTATAATGTAAAATAATATGAAATAGTTCCAATAATTCCAATGCCAGTGCTCTTTTTTCCCCCATTTTATTGATAAGTACAAGTGCAGAATTTAAGGTTTATAATGGAGTTGAGCAGCATTCTGTGCACATACTTTCCTTGTCAAAGTGACAAGGGCTTTCCCCCTCTCCTTTTGTCCCGCCCCCACCCTCCCTTCCCTCCCTTCATCCACCCCCCACTGTCCCCCTCTTTCCCTTTGTCTTTTGTTTAAAGTTCCATAAGATGGTTGTGGTCTGGGTCTCTCATATCAGAGAGACCATCCGATGTTTCACCTTCTGCTTCTGACTCACTTCACTAAGCATGATATTCTCAAATTTCTTCCATTTGCCTGTGAAAACCTCCATGCTGTTGGACCTTACAGATGCGTAGTATTCCATTGTGTATATGTACCACAGTTAGTGTATCCACTGGTCTGTTGATGGGTATTTTGGTGACTTCCATGTTCTAGCTATTGTTAGTTGTGCTGCTACGAACATGGGTATACATATATCTCTGTTGTATGTTGTTTTGGCCTCTTTTGGATATATTCCCAGGAGGGGTGTCACCGGATCAAAGGGGATATGTATTTCTAGTCTTTTGAGAGCTCTCCATACTGCTTTCGAGAGTGGTCGAACGAATTTACACTCCCACCAGCAGTGCAGGAGGGTTCCTTTCTCCCTACAGGCTCACCTGCACTGATTGCTATCTGATTTGTTGATATAAGCCATTCTCTCTGGAGTAAGATGCTATCTTAGCGTTGTTTTGATTTGCATTTCTCTTATGGCTAGAGATGTTGAGCATCTTTTCATGTATCTACTGGCCCTTTGTACTTCTTCACGAGTGAACTGCTTCTTCATTTCATTTGCCCATTTTTCAATAGGATCCTTTATTTTGGTGGGCTTAATTTTCTTTAGCTCCCTGTGTATTCTAGTTATGAGTTTCTTATCTGAGGTGTTGGTGGTGCATATTTTTTCCCAGTCTGTTGGTTCTTTATTTACAATGTTGACAGTTTCCTTTGCTGTGCAGAAACTTTTTAATTTGA
>PVKB01006374.1:0-64263 GCA_004027205.1 Ctenodactylus gundi | reverse complement strand
CCCCGCGGCCGCTTAACCCCCGCCCACCCGGACCCCCACAGCCAATCGCGGGCCGCCTCCGGCCCGACTCGGCCCGCCCGGGCCTGCCTTCGGGCGCCGGAGCCGCAGCCTCCCACCTGCCGCCCGCCCAGGGCGCCCCGACCCCACCACTGCGGAAGCCCGGCGAGTCTGCACAGAGGCAGGCACCACTTCTGGCAAGAGCCAGCCGGCAAGGTGCCACATGAACGCTGCGTCCGGCGAGCGCTGATGAAAATACGAATTCCTCTGAATTGCCAATGCAGGTGTCACTTCTACTCAGGGGTCAGTGTGATCAAGGACAACATGGGTGACGGAGAAACGGCGGGCCGGAGAGCCGGAAGCCACAAGACACCGACACCGAAAGGGGCCGCCTGTCAAGCAACAAGCGACAGGAGTCCAGGCTCGGCCGCGCACATTCCTTCTGGGGTCACTTTCTCCAACAGGTCACTTCACCCCGCCTTTTGGCGAGTGCCATGGTGTACCACTATTTAAAATCCCCCTCAGCAGGGACCCGTGGCACAGGCCTGTCGTCCCAGCACTCTGGGAGACTGCTGGAGGACGGCAAATTTAAGCCCAGCCTGGGCAACTCTGTGAATTACTGAGACCCCAACTCAAAACAAACAAACAAGCAAAACAAAACAAAAGACCGCACGGGGGAAACGGCTTAGTGTGAAGGCCCTGGGCTCCATTCCCAGTATCAAAGATAAACGAATAAAATCCCTTCCACTGCTGGGGGGCCGGGGGACTCAGGTCTCTTTACTCTGGTGAGGTCCAATCACCACAGTATGATAACATCATCACAACAATGTGTTATTGGCATAAACCCAGAAGCTCTAGGCCAGGAAGGAACCCAATAAGGGCCAATGGTTTAACGAAGTTCCAATAACCAAAAAGTGAACTGACTTTAAAAATCATGTTAACTAACTAACTTATTATAGGAAGAAAAATGTAGTCACACAGAATTGCACAGGAATGATACGGGCTACTGTGTGCTGGGACTGCACTGCGTGGCAGCCCCTCGGGAGAAGCACGGCACTGACACGACTGTAACACTTGCCCAGCGTGATCCTGGGAGGGAAATGAAATCACTATCCTGATTCTTCGTGAAAAAAACCCAAAAAAACCCAAACAAACAAAAGAAAAGATGTACAGGTCTGGGGATATCGCTCAGTGCGAAGGCCTGGCTTCAAGTCTTCGTATCACCAAACAAAACACAAAACAAAACAAACACCACATGTCATGGTTTGGATCTGAAGTGTCCCCTAAAAGCCTCACGTACTTATGGATACAGCAGAGTGTTAGAGGTGGGGCCTGGCTAGAAGGGGCAGATGCTAGGAGCCTGCCCTGGAGGGGTGTGTGCTGGTTCCGCCCTCCCTCCCAGGCTTCTCTCTGTTTCCATCTAAAGATCTCTGTCTCCTGGAGTGCCAGCTCTGGCTCTGGTCCTACCATGTGATTCTGCCAATTTCTAGCTGCCCACCTGTGAATGGCTGTGAATTTCTGAAATTGTAAGCTAAAATAAATCTTTCCTCCCTAAAGTGTGCATGTCAGATATCGAGTCACAGAGAGAGAAAGCAACTAAGACACCACCAAAAAGCTGGACCCTGAAGCTGGGAATAGTCAGAAGTAGACTTGATCCAGATCTGCCGGGCTCCAAGGACCATGCTACTGACCAGTGGATCTGGCTGCCCCTTCTCTCCAAGAATCTGTCAATCTGTCTTTCAGGTAGATGAAAGTCCTGGGTGTCTATTTCACTGATAAAATAACTCTGGTCGTGGTTACACGTTTCAGAGGAAGCCTCTGCTGAGACACCCGGTTACTGGCTAGCCTATCCCGTAACGACAAAGAAAGATCTTCACTTGGGTCTGCCAAAAACAGTGCATGAAAGTTCCTGACTGGAGTACGTGTGACTAGTGATCTCACAGGGATTCCCAGTCAGTGTCATCAGCTTTTCACGATGGTCTGCCGAACTCTGATTAGTGTATGAAAGGTATCTGAACAGTAACTGAGTGGATCTACCATGGGGGTGTGGGATGAGCTCGGGCCCCTTGGGACCCAGACAGGCACTATCTGGGGAGCACCATGGCCTCATCACTTGGAGAAACATAGCTACAAGGCCTCCGGTGACAAGTGCCTGACACTGGATGCTTGCTGGATGCCAGGAGACACTGTCCTTCTGCTAGACAGCCTGTGTGTGATGACTGCTAATTGGCTTAGTGCTGTCTCGAATGTCACAAGCTCTATGTGTAATGCCAAAAATAACATACAAAAGGGTGCCACCAGTACAAACAAAGGTAAATCATACAATATCTATTTGCTCTGCTGCCATTATAGAAAGTTCAAGGGCTTTGCATCCAACTATAAGGAGCCACCATTATACACAGCACTTTACATTAAAGGGCCCTGTTTAGATTGGCAGCTTCGTGCCAAAAGTTACACATTAATAGGTACTTTTGAAATTCTAATCATATCCTTGGATACTAACCATTAATACAGGCTCACATATTTATTCATATGTACTTTATGTTGAGAAGTTTATTTTTAAAGCTAATGACTATTACTAGCCTCTGCTTGCTGAAGAAGGTGGTACTTAGGACGGAGCCCTGGTCTTCACACTGAGCCACGTTCCTGCCTGTTTTTCTTGCTGACTTTGAGACAGGGTCTCCATGAGTTGCTAAATTGCCCAAGCTGACCTCAAACTTCAGGTCCTCCTGCCTTAACTTCCCAGAGTGGCTGGGATTATAGGCCTGCATGACTAAGCCCCACTAATATTATGCTCTTGAGTCTAAGATTATGAGTGGTGTCCAAATCTTTAACCTTTAGATACAAAAACATGTCTCAACAGGCTTGAGAAAACACTGAATGAGTAACAAAATACTGAATATTGAAGCCATTGCCCTACTGCTCACTACCACATCATACTGGGACTCTTCTTTCTGGATGGTTTTTGCTGCTTTTGAAACTCACTGACAAGATACAAAAACCCCTGCATGCAAGCGAGTATCCTCCATCCTCTCCCCTGAGGAGGGTATGGTTTCGAGAGGGATTCCTTGAATTATCCTGACACTTAAAAACCATGAACTTTAACAGGTGAGAGAGAAAACAATAAAGGGAGGGAATATTAAAAAGACTGGGAACTAACTTGTTTGCTGTGTTGGATTCAGTTTGGGAAGGGAGGAATCTTTTAATTGGTACCTTGCATGTTCCAGACACTTGTAAACCTCCTAACAATTCTGTGTAGTTATATATAATTTTGTATAGTTTAAGGAAAATGGGGGGAGGGGGACAGGAAGGGAATTTCATACAGGCAAAAAGGCCTGGAATTTCAAAATGGCACAAAACTTCAAGTACAGCCAAAGATGGATAATAATATAAGTAAGACCAGAGAATGAAATAAAGGTCAATTAACTGTTGTGAAAAGTATATCTTTTTATAAGAAAATAATTCAGCTCTAATTCAAGCTATTTAAAGGTATTTTAGGGCTAGGGATGTAGCTCGGTGGTAAAGTGCTTGCTGAGCATGTGTGAGACACTGGCTTTGATCCCCAGGAAAATAAAGAAAATTAAGGCTATGAAGAAAGAAAAATTTAAAAAACCATTATTATATTAAAACAAGTGACCTGGTCAGTGTTTCTGTAAGTCAGGTTGATGCAGCACCTATTCTGAGTAACCAGGGTCTAGGTACAGTGTGGATGTGGTCTCTGATCAAGCCTCAAAGCATCGGGGCGTGGGCCCAAGTGTGCACTCCACATGGGAGGTGAGGCAGAGGCCAGCAGCTTTGGAGCATGGGAGGCTGACTTCTTGATTTCACTGGGAAGAGGACAAACAGGAACAGCCATTTCTACCACTTATGTATTTTAAAGCAATTTCTGAATTTAAGAAATGCTACGTTTTGAACTAACAAGTTACTAAAAGAAGACTCTTCCTTTTTAAGATTTTAAGAGATTCATTTTTTAAATCTGGAATTTAGTCTTTTTAAAAAACAACAACAATACAAAACAAGAAACCAGAAATGGACGGGACTGGGGAGGGGAGCGGGCTGGGGAGAAAAGTCAGATTCTGGATGTGCAGCTCTAGCTGGAGCAGGAACACGGGTGGGTGGAGTGTGGGTCGGAGGTAAACGGGTGAAGGTGACAGGTGACATGAGGTCTAGCGGGGACACCACAACCGAAGGACCCCAGGTCTGACTGGCCCCTTCCCGTTCCCCACACAGCTGGTACCTTTGGAGGGACAATGACAGTTTTGAGATATACGCAAGGATTTTCAAGTGTGCAGGCCACAAAACCAATTCTGCCTGCAAAATCCTCCAGGTGCTCTGGCTTGTAGGCCCAACCAGTGGACAAAGCAGCTGAAGGGAGCAGCACATTCATTTTGCCACCATGTAAGCACATGTATACAGCCTGTTAAGTCTCACCAATTTTAAGCAGATAGCAGAATTTGTTGGTCATGAGTCATGGGTCACCAAGGCCTGTTAACGGTGGCCTGAGGAAGCCAGGCAGAGGAAGCAATGTAGTGGGGCTGACGGAGCTGCGTCACCCCACAGGCCTTATCTGGGCCTCAGCCCACCAGGCACTGTGGCAGCTTGGACCTCCAAGACCCCAATTTTCTTGTCTGCAGCATAGGAGAGGGCCATAATAATAGCTCTCACACCAGGGTTCGGTTTGGTTCTCCTACTGGAATTGAATCCATACGTAATTCCCCAGCCTTTTTTATTTTTTGAGACATGATATCACCAAGTCCCTCAGCTGCAGGGCAGGGCTTGAAAGAATCCTCCTGCCTCAGCTTCTCAAAATGCTAGGATTACAGGTATGAACCAAACCTGGCTTCTTACCTGATTTTAAAGATTAGAAATAAAGTATGGACAACCAGGCAGGGGACACATGGGGATGTAGCTCAGTGGTAAGGCCCTGGGTTTAATCCCCAGCACTATAAAAATCTGTAAGCAAGTAAGTATGTAAACAACTATGCAGAAGTGGCCCATGCTGGATGAACGGTGGCCCATTTGCAGACTCTTACCATAGCAGGTGACAGTTTGGGTTCCTGCCTTGCACTATCAGCACTAAACCAAGCACTCAAATTAACAAATGTGTCATGTGAAAATAACTCCAAAAAGCACACTCTGAGGGAATCGGAATGTTTTCTAAGGGAGAAGGAAAGCAATTTACTGGTTTTTGTTTTGTTTTGTGTCAGGGTGTCACTGTAGCCCAGGCTGTCCCTGAATTTACTATGTAGCCCAGGCTGGCCCTGAATTTACTATGTAGCCCAGGATGGCCCTGAATTTACTACGTAGCCCAGGCTGGCCCTGAATTCAGCAGCCCTCATGATTCAGCCTCCCAAATGCTGGGATTACAGACATATACCAACTCGCCTGGCTTATGTGGTGCTGAGGAATGGAACTCAGAGCCTTGCGCTGTCTAGGCAAGCACTCTAACTGCTGTGCCATTCCTCTATCCCCAACACTAGCTGCAGAGGAGGAGGGGCTGCTCAGGTGCACACTTCAGGAAGCCTTTGACCGTAACTGCCCAGGGCTGCAAGAAAGTTGTCAACTCTACAACCCTACATATTTCTTGGGGCATCTGACCCCAACTATTTCCTCCCCTTGGGGTTTTTAAGGCTACAATGCTAATCCAGGGCTAAATCTGAACTGCCTTAGAGTAGATCCACTTTCTAGAAAATCTTATTATCATCAGACTTCACTGTATTTTTATGATTACCAAATCTAAACATAGCTATTAAAACATTTTTTTTCTCAGATGACAGCAAGTGTTATTAATATACTGATAATTTTTCATTAACTTTTACCTTTATTCAAAGTAATATAGTTAAAAATCAAATAGCAATAGAAGTTTTATAATAGGATTATGAAAAAAATGACTAAACATAGTCCTGGTAAGAATCTTGTAACAAAATCCAACAGCCCACCTCCTTGCCTGTTTCCAGTTAGGTTTCTCACTAAGAGCCACATCTTACTGGCACTGGGCTTTCTTTTATGGATCATCAACTAACTTATTAATAGCAGCATTACACTTTCAGCATCCTTGACCTAACTGAAATACAGTTTTTGTTAAACCAACAATCAATGTCTATATTAGTCTGACAATATAAATATCGTTCACAGCTCAACCAATAATACACTATGTATGCTTCCTTTATTATACAATTTTATTTATTCTGGAGTATTAACTGCCTTGACTTTTTTCCTATTTAGTTAGTCTTCTATGTAGCTACTATTCTCCTCAACCACTTAAAAAAATTAAAGATCTATCAAAAACCTACCAGTATTTTTTTCCCAAATATGAAATTCTTCAAATACCCTGAATTCTATTTAGTGACGTCCTTCTTTATTTTGCTGGAATTCATTAACCAAAAGCTTGAGGGGAAAGGGTATACACCTGACTTCTATTTTGACAATTTGGCTGGGTATAGAATCCTAGGTTGAAAATAATATTCCCAACTGAATTTGAATGTTTAAGACACATCTGCACTATTTTATTTTCTTTTCCTTCCTCTTTCTCTTCCTTCCCTCCTTCGCTTCTTTCTTTCTTTCTCTTTCTTTCTTTCTTTCTTTCTTTCTTTCTTTCTTTCTCTTTCTGTTGAGATAATCAAGATTGAACACGGGTCTTTCACTTGGAGGTAATCCCCCAACCCTTTTTAGTGTTTATTTGAGACAGGTTCTCCTTAGGTTGCCCAGGCAGAGATTACCTCTCCCTCCCACGTGCTGGGTTACAGGTCTGGGCCACTGGGCCTGGCTTATTCCTACACTATTTTCCAGTTTCTACTAGTATATAGAAATGCAATCCTATTCTCATTTGTAATCCTTTATAAATGGCTTGCTTTGTTCTGAAATTCAAAACGTGCAGCTAACAGTCTTTTCATATATTATGCTGGGCATTCAGGGGACTCAACCAGTTTGAAGACTTAGATCACTAACTTCGGGGGCTGGAGGAATGGCACAGCAGTGGCCTCGCAAATTCAAGGCCCTGGTTTCAATTCCCCAGCATCACATAAAGTTGAACATGGTGGCACATGCCTGTAATCTCAGCACTCTGGAGGCTGAGGCAGGAGGTTTGCCAAGTCCAAGGCCAGCGTGGGCTCCATAGTGAGTTCAGGACCAACCTGGGCTACAGAGCAAGACTCTGTCCTCCCCCAAAACAAACAAACAAACAAACAAACAAAGCAAAAAAAAAATCATTGGCTTAAGAAAACACTTTCTCAAGCTCTGAAGATCTCTCTTATACTTGCTGTCTCCTAACTTCTCTTCCATTTATTGCTGTTTTCGTTCTTTCTGGAATCTCTACCAGATGAATACTTTAGTCCTGGGATCAAGTTTCTAGTTCATTCGTTCTTTTCTTTTTTCCTCCCTCCTTTCCTCCTTTCCTCCCTCCCTCCCTCTCTTCCTCCCTCCCTCCCTTCCTTATTTATTGAGGCTGGACTTTGCTGTGCAGTCCAGGCTGGTCCTGAACTCAGTATGTATACAGCCCAGGCTGGTCTCAAACTCACAGCAATCCTCCTGCTTCAGACTCCCAAGTGCTGGGATTAAAGGGGTGAGTCACCATATCTGGTTTTTCTTCTTACTGGCCCTGTCTTTATGTTCTGCATTCTGAGACAGACATCCCCCCACCCCCAACTTCTGCTGAATTTTAAATGTATGCAATGTTTTCAACAGTAAGGAATTTGCTCTTATTCTGACTGGTATTGTTCTAATAGCATCGTATTGTTGATGCTTGCAGGATCCGAGGCTCTGAGGCTAGCAAAGCCTCGTTATTCTGCACTCCTGTTTCCTGCTGATATCCACCAGGTTCCTAGTTGTCTGTGTTGCTTGCTTTTCTTGTTAGCATGTTGGAGATTTCACTAGGGAGTGTGGCGGTCCACTCATTATACATGAGCCAAGACCTAACAATGTCCGGCAGCTCCACAGCCTGGGAAGGGGCACCGCACGCACCACACGGGGGACAGGAGATGGCGAGCTCACCTGTACAATCTCCCTGTGCTGCTGTCTGTGGCCCTTTTCACTGGGGTCCTTTGGGTTTTCTCTCTCCAGGACAGTATGTCAGTCTTGGCTCTGTAAATGTCTGCTGGCAGGTCCTTCATGCAGACAGAAGTGGGCCACCCACCAGGTCCAGCCCTGGCTTCCTTGGAGCTATGCCAGGGGTGAGGCCCTGGGTCCAGAGCCCAACAGGGCCCTCCCCAAGTCCTGTGCAGGTGAGGAGGACAAGGGGTTCCCTGGCTATATGGTTGGGGAGCAGCCTGAGAATCACTGGCTTTCAGTAATTCCCCTTCATTAAGCAACAGCCTCCCACCATGCACTTCCAGGGCCTCTGACTCCGGCCTCCCTCGGCTCTGAGATGCACTCGGCTCAGGCTCACTAACACCAGGGACTCGGGACACTCTCCCTTCGGCTGTCACCACTCACTGGGTTGCCTTGCGTTTCCCCAAAACTCTCCTGACCGTTTTCATCCACTGCCATCTCCTTCTGGGTCCCTCTGTCTTTATGCATCTTCACTTTTTAAAAATCCTTTTGTCGCATCAATGGGGCTAGGAGCTGGAGATAAACACAGTTTGCTTTTTTTTTTTTTAACTTTAATCATTTCCAATCAGAATATATTCTGTCCACCTCAGAGATCAGGGATCCCAGGAGGAATGGCTCAGTGCCATTAAAGTGCTCGCCTTGCTCAGGACCCTAGGTCAATTCCCAGCACTACATAAGCCAGCACTCGGAGGCTGAGGTGAGAGCACTGCCATGAGTTCAAGGTCAGCCCGGGCTCCATAGTGAGTTTAGGACCAGCCTGGGCCTCAGAGTCTGTCTGTCTGTCTGTCTGTCTGTCTCTCTCTCTCTCTCTCTCTCTCTCTCTCAGAGATAAGGGTCTTGCTCTGTAGCCCAGACTGGTCCTAAACTCACTATGGAGCCCAGACTAGACTTGGACTCATGTCAATCCTCCTGCCTCAGCCTCCTGAGTGCTGGGATTACACAGGCATGTACCTCCATGCCCAGCATTATGTGGTGCTAGGGAATCAAACTTATGGCCTAACAACTGCTGTGCCATTCCTCCATCCAGCACCGAAATTCTGTCTTAAAGAGGGAGGGAGGGAAGGAGGGGGAGAAGGGAGAGGGGGAGAGGGGGAGAGGGGAGAGAGAGAGAGAGAGAGAGAGAGAGAGAGATTAGGGATCTCCAATTCTTGGGCCATAGACTAGCTGGTCCCCTGTCAGGTCCTGAGGCCACTGAGGTCTGGCAGGAGGTGGGGTGCTCCTTGCTCCCCTTGCATTGCTGTTGGTCATTCCAAAGCTGTACTCCAACAACCTACTACATAACAACTCCCACACTGTTAAAGATGACACAGTCATGGCACAGACAGGCTAAACAACTTGCACTAGGTAACACAGCAAGCTAACAGCAGAGCCAGGAGAAAAACCCAGATCCCCAAATTTCCTTGTCAGAGTTTTTCCCAGTGTCTGACATCCGCTAGTGGTGTCCGTAATTAAGAATGTAAAGAAGAAGCTGGGCCTCTAATCCCAATCCCAGCACTCAGGAGGCTGAGACAGGAAGACTGCTAGGAGTTCAGGACTAGCCTGGGCTAGTCTCTCAGTTACTTACTGGTCGCTGTGACTCAATACGCAACATTCCCAAGTAAAGGAGGACTATTCTAGCTCACAGTTTCAGAAGGTCCATACCTGGGCTGACAATACAGTGGAAACACTTGGCGGAGGCACAACCAGAGGTCTCTTCGTGGCACGGCAGACAGGAAGCCAAGTGAGGTGGAAAGCGGGAACTACCTTCCAGGACCCATCCCAACGATGTGCCCCTTCCAGGGCAAGCCTCAGTGGCAGTGTTCTGCCCCTTCCTGGGCAAGCCCCAGGCATCTGCCTCTTCCAGCCAGCCTACCTCCCAAAAGCATGCAACTCCATGGGTATACCCCCACATCCAAATGCATGAGGCTCCAGGGGGTCACTCCAGATCCAAACCCCAACTACAGGGTGAAACTTTGTCTCAAAAAAAAAATAAATAAAAGAAAAAGAAAAAGAAAAAAGAAAGAAAAAAGAAAACAAATACAAAAACTGACAGTAAGTTTTAGGACAGCAAACTGAAAAGCTATTTAAAATTTTTTTACAACCTACAGGTCCCAAGTCTTAATTTTTCTAATGGTAAGGAAAAGTACAACCAAATCCCAAATTCTTAAGTCTAGTTACAATAGTATGCCTTAAAGTTTAATTATAAACAAAAATATTATTGTTGAGTCAGAATCTTGCTCTATAGTTTAGGTTGGTCCTAAACTCACTATATGATCCACACTGTCCTCAAACTCATGGCAATCTTTCTGCCTCAGCCTTCTAAATACTGGGATTATTGGTGTGCACCACCATGCCTAGGTAATTTTTTTTTTTTTTTTTTTTTTTTTTTGTGGTGCTGGGGAATGGGATCCAGGGCCTTGCACATGATGGGCAAGTACTTCCATTGCTGGGCTAAGCCCCTAGCCCCAAAAAGAAATATTATTAAACAAAAATAGTTTGAAGTGGTTTTCTTTTTTTGAGGCAGGGTCGTGCTCTATAGTTTAGGCTAGTCCAGCCAGAGTTGACTATGTCGCCTAGGCTGGCCTTGAAATCAAGGCAATTCTGCCTCAGGCGCCTGAGTGCTGGGATCATAGGTATGCGGCACCACACCTGGCTAATGTGGTGCTGGGGAATCAACCCAGGGCTTTGTGCTTCCTAGCGAAGTGCTTTAGCCACTAAGCCATTCCTCCAGCCCCAGTTCTGAGATATTCTTATTAAACTCAAAGTGCCTGAATTCAACTTAAAGGAATTTTGCATGTTTTTACAAGATGCCTTTGTCTCTTTTGCTTTAGTTAGCAAGTGCCAAAGAATTTTAAGTCAGTAAAAGTACTGTTCATTTGCTACTAATGTGAATATTGAATAAAGACTAAGATATCTATAAAACAAAACTAGCAATGTTGTAACTTCAGTGCAGTTAAAAATAACAGAGTTGCAAAAATCCTAGTCTTAAACTATTATCTATGTAATAAGACTTCTAATAATACATGCCACGTAGAAAGAACCTTCTCCCCAATCCTTGTGTTTTCAAAAACCAGCCCAAGCTAGCTCGCTGAAGCTTCTGTCAGCTCTGAATTGGTGACCAAGGGTTAATTTCTTTTCCTGTCTCTCTCTAAGACTGAAAGAATCTGCGGAGCAGCAGAGCAGGCTGGGAGATGGGAGATCACATTACGGCTGGGTGGGGAGAAGGCAGAGGGGGGACTGGAGAGAGGGCTGAGGGGAAAGAAAACAAGTCCTCTAACCCACCCCACAGTGAAGAGCCCAGCGGGGATTAGGGTACAGCACAGAGACCAGTTTCCCCAAGTCGGGGGGGGGGGGGGGGGGGGGGGGGGGCAGAGGCGGGTGCACAGTGCGAGACCCCTCCCACACCAGGTCCTCTCAGCAGCCTGGGGCTGTGCCAGGGAAAGCAACTTCTTGGTAACTGTTACCAAGCTTGGTTGGAGCCCTAGAAGTGAAATGCTGAAAAAGAGCTCCTATTTGTTTCTTCAAAATAGTCAGCGCTACTTTGTTGTCAAGGTTTTCAAGTCACAGAGAGGACGAGGATGTGTGGAATCAGGAGCGTCCTCCCTGCACTCCTGAGAAGCGAAGCTGTCCTCACAGCAGCAATGGCTGTATCGGGCCTAGGAAGCCCCACTCCCACGCCAGCCAGAGGGGCTGCTCACCTTGCATTGGCCAGGGGAGAGGAAAGGATCGGGTCAGGGGTTGTGGGACCTGTCCTCTGGTCAGCTACCATCCCTCTCAGCTGGCCCAGAAGATCTGTATTCTACTCAGCAACTCCAGCACCAGGCTCATTCTCCGATTCATTTCTACACCCGCCTGGGGCCAGTTCACATTATGGATACCTCCCGCTCAGGGTGGGTCTGGCTAGAACTAAAAGGCAGAGGAAGTAGGAAGGCTGGATTGGGCCCCACAGCCTGAATGACTACCTGGGCAGGCTGGGAGGTCTGGCCCGCAGGCCTTCGGACTCCTCGAAACCCATGCCAGTGCCCACAGCTCTAAGGCTTTGTAGCACACCCCACCCCCACTCTCCTAGATCTCCAGCTTGCAGACAGCAGACTGGGGGTTCTCAGCTTCCAAATCCCATGAGTCCATTGCTTCTGACAAACCTCATCCCAGAAAGGAGGGCATAGCTTCTACGGTGCACAGATAATACTGGCACTTTGCTTCTCTGGAGAACTCAAGTACACTAAGCAATAACAATTCACACTTATGGCTATTTTATGTGAAAAACATTCTGGTGCAATTTTAAAATGACAGTAAAATTAACTCCTCAGAAAGGAAGGTTTGGGCTAACAATAATATATCAGCTAGGTTTTATTTGATGACGGCCGAATAAAAATTCCACAAAGACTAGTCACAGGAACCCCTGACCCAATAATCCCCAGCATGGGTTCTCCTGTCTTGTCCTCGGCCCTTAGTTTTAGAAGGATGCACAGCCCCAGAATAAAGACAACAGCTCCCAGGCGCCCTCCTAGCTTGGTGTTCCCATGTGACTAAGTTCTTGGCACCCACATATGGGCACAAGTGATACCTGCGACTTCTGGGTCATGTCTTAAGAGGAACGGGGCACATGCGCCTGTTCTCTTTTGCACGACCCCTGCCCTCGAGGGGTATGATGGCAGGAGTGGCCTTTTTGGATTCAGAGGGTGAAGCCGTATCTTAGAGTAACAAGGAAAGCGGTGACCCTGTGGAGCCTTCGCACCCATCCAGGACTGCTAATGTCAGGCTGTCACAGGAGACAGAAATAAACAGCCAACTCACTTAAATCACTGGTGTGTGGGGTCTGTCATAAAAACTAATTAGCTTTCATGGTGATACCATTAAGGAGCCAGTTCTAACTCATCTATGTCTGTTTTCTTTCTCTGGTGAACACTGTTAGGTACAGAGCACCAGCCTTTGAGAAGATGAGAAAGGTGCCTCAGCAATCCCCATGAAACCCCAGCCCAGGCCCAGCTCTCCCAACACTCGAACGTTGTACACCAACGGTTATTACTATTCTTCTGTTCTACCCTCCTTCCCGCAAATGGATATTGGTGTGAGTAAGAAAAGCCCATGCACGCCACCCCTGTAGTTGGTAAGGAACTCTCATCCACAAGACAAAGAGCCTGGCTACTTATCACGGGAGGACAGCACACAAACCAATTTAAAAACAGGCACCACATGAACTGACACGTCACCAGGAAGTTACTTATGGCCACCAGGCACGTAAAAAGGCACGCACATCAGCGTCCCAGGAAGGGCACCTCGGATCCTATGAGAGGCCACTTCAAATCCCTGCCAGTGGCTGTCAGAGAACAGGCAAAACCAAGTGTCCCAAAGACGCAGAGAGGCCGCTCGCACACCTTGTTTGTGGGGACCTACGGTCACTCTGGGAAGAAGTTCGGCAGTTTCTTAGAAGTCAGACATAAAACTTGGCATGAGTGTCGGCAGTTCTAGCAGAAGAGAAAACAGGCTCAGCACAGCTCGTGCACCCATGCTCACCATTCCCACGGGCCGAACGGAGCCAACCTAAGTCAACACGTGAGCAAAGGGGCAAAATCAGCACTTCAACAACGGAACAATTCTCGGCAGTAAGGAGGAACGGCACCCACTACCTTCTCGAAAACGGGCTGAGGGGAAGAGCACAGTCACATAAGACTACATATGACAGAGTTCCATCACAGGGCAGGCACAGCAAAGTCACATCTGCTCAGACAGAGGCAGATGCACAGCGCCTGGGGCTGGAGTGCAGCAGGCTGGTGTGGGGCACAGAGGTCCTGGGGGTCCTCTGGGGAGATGCAAACGTTTGAAAGCCAGATGGTGGTTATGGTGTGCACTCTATAAATTTACTAGAAATCACTGACTTATACACTAAGACGGCAAATGTTACGGCACGTAAATTATACCTTAGCACAGCTGCTAATACAAATGGAGGAAAAGCCAAGTGCCCTAGGGTTTTTGACATCTTTTTCTAACAGGATGTCATGCAAATGGTAAGACAAAGGATTGGAAATGTGCACAATGCGGCTGCTGCCTTCTGCAGGGTGAAGGTGACAGACACCCTACAGCAGGGCGGGGCAGGACATGCCTCCCACACAGCTACTAGGAGGCTGCGGTGGGAGTGCAAGCTGGAGGACAGTCCGGGCAGCTTAGTAAGATCCTGCCTCAAAAACTGAGGGGGAGGGGCAGGGAAGAGCCCAGCGGTAGAGAGTGTGCACATGAGGTCTTGGGCTAATCGCCAGGACACAACCAATTAACGGATTGATCAACTGATGCGTGTTGTTAGTTCTTGGCCTATCAAGAGATTCCACTAATCAGAGCCATGCCCCATTCTGAGGAATCAACATGAAACTGCTCCACGTACACCTGGCCCCTCTCCCAGTGTCCCATGCCTCAGAAGTCCCGTTAATAACTGTGTGAGGGAGGGCTGTACATACACAACGGTGACCACGGGCCACAGGAGCGGGAACATGGGCCCAGGATGAGGACTGTAAGGACATCTGAGAGAGCCACCTGCCCGGCACAGCGGGGATGGACAGGCACCTCTCAGCCACACAAAGCAGTGGGTGCTCTCACCAATACCCATGCTGCCATAGTGGCACAAAGGGTCCACGTTCTTCCAGGCATGTAGGCATGTAGGCCTGCAGCTATGCATGGCAGTACAGTTCTAGCTGTTCACCTCCCACCAGTGTCACAGGGAATTAGCCGGGCTCAAAATGTTTAGAATATTTAGGTCTATTGAGAGAAATGTCTAAGAGTAAATGTTATGTTTCCAAAGTGTTGACAAGGAGATACAATCAATTAAATACTGGGATCGAGTCATAACTCTTTCTCGCTGGCTCACTCTCTCTCTGTGGTAATGGGATTGAGCTCAGTACTTTCACACTGAGCTACTTCTCCAGCCCATTTTTGTTTTTAATTTTGAGACTGGGGTCTCACTAAGTTGCTAAGTAGGCCAGG
This sequence comes from Ctenodactylus gundi, assembly GCA_004027205.1. Lineage (NCBI taxonomy): Eukaryota > Metazoa > Chordata > Mammalia > Rodentia > Ctenodactylidae > Ctenodactylus > Ctenodactylus gundi. The sequence continues at coordinate 49,266 of PVKB01006374.1, read as the reverse complement.
CTAGGCTCACACTTGTGACCCTCCTGCCTCAGCCTTCCAGAGTGTTGGGATGACGGGTCTGGGTCACTGGGCCCAGCTTGAACATGTTATCCTGCTTCAACAACTATTTCATGAGGCATAACCAAAGGAATTGCAAAACTCAATCAGTAATTCCCATTCGTTTTCTTATTCCATCTCCAAAACAACTCAGGGGAAGTACAAAGCAGAGACTTTTAACCCCCACAGAGCTACAGTGACTATGTCACCAAGGAAGGGCCCCCAAGGCAAGGACTAGAGAAGCAGGCACCCCCTGAAGCTGAGACCCTACCAGTGACCCAAGCGGGCGCAGTATAGCATTCCCATACCAGACGTGCCCGGGGAAAACAGCAACTGTCCCAAAACACAACCAGAGCTAGAAAGAAAGTAGGTCCTTGGGTCTTCCTCGACTCCCACAGTGCTCATCCAATTCCTGACACAGCATGGTAGATTTGAGAACAGTACATCCATTAGGCAGATGTTCTGATGACAGTGACAAAAAGAAGACCATTTCCTGACCTCTGAGAATTCGGTCCTGACAGGAGTGGAGAGGGGCAGGCAGACATGTGAAGCAATCAGGAAGGCGAGAAAAGCTCAAGAACGAGCCCTGACTCCAAAAGAGGTGAAATCTGTGGGGTGGCAGGAGAGGCTTTCTGAGGAGGAACCAACACTGGACCTATGCTGGAAGTTTGAACTTCAGTGCAACAGTGGTAAGAGGTGCTGAGGTCAGGAGGCCCCACCCTCGTGTGCTGGTTCCTTCCAGTTATTGGAGGGCAGAAGCCTGGCAGGCCCACTCCCTGCTCTCTCACTACGCTCTCTGCCATGGATGGCACCGCCAGAAGGCTACCCCCAGGTGCTGGGCCCAAGACCCTGGACGTCCTAGCCTCCGAAGCACAAGCCAAGATAAACTTCTGGTCATAATAAATTACCCACTCTATAGTATATTGTTAGAATATAAAATGGATTAAGACAAACTAAGAAGAAATAGTAGAAGAATCTTCCTTTTCATCATTCTTCTTTTAGAATTTAGAGATCAATTAAGAGCATACAAGTGACCCTTGCATGCATGCAGAATTGATTTTCCAATCAACACAGAAAAAGGATAGTCTTAAACAAAAATGGTGCTGGTACACTAGATATCCACATCCACAATGGCGATCCCTGGTCTGTACCTTGTATCATGTACTAAATTTAACACAAAATGAATTATAAGCCTAGAAGTTAAATAAAAACAAAACTTTAAAATTTCTATAACCATAGAGAAATAATTGAGGCAGGGTCTCAGTCTGTAAGAGAAATAATTGATAAACTGGATTTCGACAGAATTTACAAATTCTTCTCATTTAAAGACACTGTTAAGAAAATAAAAAGCTGAATCACAGACTGAGAGACAATACCAGGTGCTCACAAGAAGGTGGAACAACTGATATGAATGCAAATTTGTGGGAACAGCTGGTGGGAACATAAAAATGGTATATTCTCAATAGTGTGGCAGCTTTTCTTAAGTTCAGCATACACTTATGTTATGACCTAGTAATCCCATTCTTATTTACCCAAGAGAGGACATACAAAAACCTATACGTGAGTGTTTATGAGGATTTATTCATAATCACATGCAAAAAAATAACTGGATGCAATCTTAATGTCTTTCAATAGATGAGTGGGTACATACACCACAGTACACGCATACAACAGATCATTAGTCAGCAATGAAAAGGAAGGAATTACTGACTGTATGCAACAACAAAGATGCCTCACTGTTAGGTGCATTCTGACTCAAAAGGTGACGCACTTTACAGTTATCTATTTCAGAATGGGCAACATTTGAATGGCAGGCCACTGAGCACCAGGTGCCAGGGCTGGGGGATGAGCAGACATCAAAAGGATGAAGCACATGTGGGCCTAGGGGAACGGGGGGTCACAGGGCACCGCTATCCCTGAAGTTCCCTGTCAAAACTCCAAACTATACGTGAGAATGAATAAATTTTACTGTATGAACCAGAAGGAAGACAATGAAAATTAGTATCATTTTGGTACTTGGGATTAAACACGGAGCCTCTGCACTGAGCTTTATCCTCAGCCCTTTTTTGGCTTTTGACTGCTAAGGAACCCAAGTTGGGCTGTAACTTGTGATCCTCCTGCTTCAGTCTCCAAGAGTGCCAGGATCACAGGCCTACAGCACCATGCCCAGCTACGATGGAAATTACTGAGTCTGAGGAACAGAAGAAAATGATTGATGAGCACAAGGGGCTACACAACACCAGCTGGATGACCACATTGTATATTCTGAAAGTCTCAAAAGAGAAACAAAGATGTCTGGAGAAAGAGGGGCCCCAAACTTCCCAATTTTGATGAAAGGCACGACTATCAACACCCAAGAAGCTCAGGGAACTTTTAGTGGAATGAATACAGAGCCCCACACTGGGCCTGTTCTAATCTACCTGTCAAACATCAAAGGCAAAGAGAAAACCTTGGAAACAACACAACAAACAGGTCATGGACATAGGATCCTCAAACAGATCATCAGTAGAATTGAGCTCATCTTGAACTATGGAGGCCGAAACAGTGGCTAAAATGATCAACTGTGTCTAGCAAAATTGTCCTTCCAACACGAGGTTGATGTTTTCAGTGAAACCAAAGCTGAGGGACTTTGTTACCATGGGACCTGTGATGTCAGAGGCACTGAAGGTAGCCACGTTATTGGACTGAGAGGAACTGAACAGAAATTCCAAGCCACTGGAGAAAATTAAGGTCTCGGTAAAGGGAAACATGGTGATTATTAAAGCTACTACTGTGGGCCGTTGGTAACTACTTTGTGTTTCTACATGATTTCAGACTAGTCTTTTTAGTCTATGCTGTGGCCATATAATACACAAATAAGTATTTTTTTTTTTTGGCATCAACAATTCAAAAAGAATAGGGATAGATAGAGATACAAAGAAGCAGGATTTTTGAATCTGGTGAGGTGCATAGCGTGGCACCAGGACATGACTCCCACCTCCTTGTGTCCTGCTTTTGTTGTCTGAGCCAAGCATTTACTATGGTATCCAGGCTGGCCCCAAACTCCTGGGCAAGGAATCCTCCTGCCTCAGTCTCTCACAAAGCCAGGACGCCAAGTGCACACCACCACACCCTGCTAGCCCCATAGGTCTCAGTCCATTCTGTGCTGAAAACTTACAGTTTTGGAGACAAAGAAGTCACAGATTGAGAAATCACCATCTGTGAGGGCCTTCTGCCATGCCATCCCATGGGTAAATAAAGGGACAGATGGAGAAGCTGGGAGATAGGTAGGGGGAGGGAGGGAGGGAGGGAGAGGGAGAGAGAGAGAGAGAGAGAGAGAGAGAGAGAGAGAGAGAGAGATCTGTCCTTTCATAAGGAATCTACCCCTCCAGGAAGAAGCCTACTGTCACAACACTGGCATCAACCTGCTCAAGGGGACAGTGCCCCTCTTAAAGCACCTCCCATCAGGCCCTATCGCCCAATACCAACACACTTGGGGATCAACTTTCCAACACATGAACTCTGTGGGACACATGCAAACCACCCTGCCAAGGTAACCATATAAAACAGCTAATGAACACACATAAAAGGAAATGGGAAAGGAAAGTTCATTACCAATAAATAAATAAATAAATAAATACAAAAGAAGATGTGAAGCAGGAAAAGAGGGACAGGAACGCTGTAAGACATTTAGAAAACAAACAACAAACAAAAAATGACAGAAGTTAAGTCCCTTCTTGCCAGTCAGACCTTGAAAGGAAAGAAATTCTGGCAGATGAAACTTGAGGACACTGTGCTAAATTAAAAGCAGGTGCTTATAAGAGGTTTGCAGAGTAATCACCAGGACAGAAGTGGGATGGGGGCTGCTGGGGAGGGAAGGGGAGGCGAGTGGGGAGCTAGTGCTAAGGGTGCAGGACAGAATGCACCCTGGAGGCAGCAGGGAGAGTTTCCAATGGTATGATGCTCTTGCGCACTGGACTGTATGGAAATGGTTCAGACTGTAACTAACTTTGTATCCAACAAATTAAAAAACCTAGTGAAAACAAAAATGCCATCACTACTTCCTCAATCCACTGCTGTGGCCCAGGCTGGGTGCCCCCCTGTGAAGGGCACCTCTTGGGAACCACAGGAGGGGACCCACCTGAGATTCAGTGATATGAACTCATGACCCCAAAGCAGGGACTGTGGCCTCTACCCATCTGGTTCCTGCTGCCCTCCCAAAGTGGGAGACAGAGCAGAAGTGCAAAGAGCACTAACACACTGTCACCCAGGTGGTAGAGGCCAGGTGGGAAGGGGGTTTCCCCTAACACAAGTCTTCCTCCTACCCTCACCCTTCTTCTTACCCCCCCCCCCCCACCTCCCTCCCAGGACAAAACTGCAGGCCACGGACGGGCAGCGGCACAGGCAAAAGGCTGCAGGCACGCAGCTCCAGGACGGCCACTCCCCAGCTCCAGCACGAAGGCGGAGCCCATGGATGGCAGCACCTTGGTGTGGGTCTGGGTCTAGACTGATCAAAGGGTCAAGCAGGCCTCCAGTTTCTATAGAGGCTTCTAGAAAAGGACCACTGACAATTTTCCTGAGTAGGAAGAGGAAGGCTGCCAGTGCCAGCACTGTACCCAAAGACTGGTTTCCTCATCCAGCCTGTGTCCACCGCTAACCAAGGCTTCCACAGAGGACAGCAGCCCTCGGATCAGCCCTGACTAGCTGCGACCCAGAGCAACTGCACACTTCTCACCTCCCCCAGAGCAAGGGGGCCACCAGCCTCGTGAGCACTGCTCCTGTCTTCCTGCCAGGAGGGGACATGCAGGGCTGAGTGAGGGGGGACGATCAGGCTTCTGCGGGATCTTGTGAGGATGGAAAGCTTAGGTTGGTCAATTCCTCCTCCGCTTTCCCCCATTCGAGGCGACACAACTGCCTGTGACCTACCATATGCTCCACTGAAGGAAGCTAGCTGCTTCCCCTGCCTGGCGCCTGCAGGTCTCACCCCCTGTTCTCACAAGACCCTGCAGGGGCATATGTCAGATTCGGCACCTGTCAAAACTGCGAACACATTTATTCCCTGACTCATCGATTCTACCTTTGGGGAGATTCACTTTAGGAACTTGTCCTCCCCCCACCATGCAAATTACAGATAAACATCACACATGTTAAGCCCATGGAAATACATGTGTATACGTGTGTATGTTCTCACAGTGGCACCATTTAAGTAGCAAAATGTCATCATTAAGTTACACTCGGGGTCAGCCTTCAGAACCAGGCGCATTTGGTTGGACTGGGGGCCACATGGACGCTTCCCTGAAGGGTGCAGCTACTCTGTGAGAGGGAAACAGCGGCCCCATTCTCAATTTACACATAACCTTCTCTACTATGAGCAGCCTGGGGTGGTCTTTGCTGCTCGCTCTCCCCAACATTGCTTCTGCCATCGTCCCATTCTCCTCACAAGGGAGGGTGCCGACCTGGGCACCAAACTGGGAGCAGGGGACTGAGAATACGTCACTTGATCGGGCCTGATAGTGCAGACTTGCAATTTCAGCACTCCATTTGGCTGAGGGAGGAGGAGTGAAATCTTGAGCCCAGCCTGAACAACTTAGAGACTTAGCAAGATCCTGTCTCATAGTCAAAAATGAAACTGGGCTGAGGATGTAGCTCAGTGAGAAGGCCCCAGACTCAATCGTGAGTTACACACACACACACACACACACACACACACACACACACACCCTGCCTACCTCTTGGAGGAGAAGTCTGAGGGAGAAGTAATGAAAATGTCATTGAGAAATAAGATATTCTCCAAATACTTACTGGATACCTACTAAGAGCTAGGAACTCTCCTAGGCGGCAGGGTTCTGACAGGTGAAATGCAAGAAAAAAGGCCCTCTTAGAGCTCACACTAGGGGTGAAGGGCAGACACAAAGTCAACTAGGCAATTATAGCAAGTAGAAGATGGTAAAACTGCCAGAGAAAAAAGGGAGGTCAGGAGGGATAGAGATGCTGAGCTGGGGACAGCGGAGAGAGGACTGCAATTTTAAGTGAGGTGATCAAAAGGCCATCACTGAAGATGACAACTGAGCAAACACTCATAGAAGGCAAACAGGAAACTATGGGGAAAGTGTGTCCCTGGCAGAGGGAAGAGCAAGGACAAAGGCCCAGGGGCAGGGAGGATGCTGGGAAAGCCCGAAGGAAGGAAGAGCAAAGTGCACTGGGTGAGAGTCAGCAAGCAGGAGATTCAAAGGAGGTTAAGTGAGGAGCTGAGGACGAGTCTGGGGGACTGTGTCAGGCTCCACAGATGACTCTGAAGGAATCATGAAGACACTGACGGTTTGGGGCAGAGGCGAGACAGAAACCAGACTGCTCTGGCCATTACGGGGAGAGCAGACTATGAGGAAACACCAGCTGAAGCAGGGACACTAGTCCAGAGGCTAAGGAGCCACTCGTAGGAGAGATGAGAGGCCTGGACAGGCCTAGGGCACAAACAGCGGGCATGATCGGAGGTCATTATTCATGGACAGACCATGTGGGGCTTGAGAGAACGGGAGGACCACAGGAGAGTCAAGGTTACTGGTCCAGGGGAAAAAAAGAGGAATCCAATGTGGATGGAGCTAAGAAGGTCACATACTCCTGAAATGGTCCCTCTCCGTAGTCCAGGCTGGCCCTGAACTCACTATGGAATGCAGGCTGGCCTTGAACTCACAGCAATCCTCCTGATTCAGCCTCCCAAGTGCTGAGACTATAGGCACCTGCTACCAGGCCCAGCTTAAGTGGTGCTGGGGAATCAAACACAGAGCCCTGCCCCATATATTCTTACTTTATTTACTGCATGCTGGGGATGGAACCCTAGGCCTCGAGCATGCTAGACAGCTGTTGCACCCCTGAGCGACTCCCTGGCTCCATTCGTCCAATCTGACACAATGGGTTTAACTGGTGTCCTCAGTAGCCAGTGGCACTGAGACTCATTCCATGAGTTAGCTGGCTATCTTCTCCAGCATAGTATCTGTCCAAATATTTCAATCACTTAAAAATATGAATTGTTTGCTTTTTATTAACCAGTTTGGAGGTTTTTTCCACAAGCATATTCTGAATGCTAACGCTTTATCATGTGTTTCCTAAATGTTTCTCCTGGTATGATATGCCTCTAGAGTACCTTTTGAAGTGCAAAACTTATTTTTTGTACTGGTAACTAAACTCAAGGTTTTCGCCTTGAGCTCCCTCCTTTTCAAAACTGAGCTGGCTAGTCACTAAGTTATCCAGGCTGGGCTTGACCGTGAGATCCTCCTGCCTCAGCCTCGGGAATCCTAGGATTATAGGCCTACAGAAGAGCAAAGCTTTTAAACTCTGATGTCATTTATCTGAAGTAGAACTGCTGGCACTGTACAAAGGAACTGAAGCCTGAATCAAGATCACAAAGAAGTTCTTCTAAAAATTGACAATTTTTGATTTGCTTTTAGGTCTCTGGTCCACTTTACATTCAAATTTTCCATGATGCATCACACTGGTAGCCTACACCACTCTATAGATGGCATCCAGTGTCTTCAAATCAGTGCCAAGAGTGGCCCTTCCCCACTGACGTGCTCCTGCACCACTGGAGGACACCCACTGATAAGCATATGAGGGCCCACGTGCATTCTGCGCCGTGGCACAGATGCAGCACAGTCCTGAGTTGCAGGCAGACTAAGTCTTTCAACATTACTGTTAAAAGCGTTTTGATTACCTTAGGAACTTTGTAAATTTGCACATTAATATTATAGACAGCTGATTCATTTCTACAAAAAAAAATCTACTGGTTCTGACTGAGTTTGTGCTGACTATGAATTAATGTAGGGAGGGCTGAGGTCCCAGTCCATGAACACAGTGATCCTTCTACTATGTCAGAACTTGTCATGTCTCCCAGCGAGCACGTGCAGTCTTCAGGATGAAGGCCCTGCTCGTCCATCATCAGATGCACCCCTCGATGCCCACAGTGCTCTTTTAAGTGACGCTTCTATTTGATTTCAACCAATAGTTGCTTGTGACTAGTATATACAAATGACTGCTTCTTCTATGCTAAGTTTATATCCTGCAACTTGCTAAATCCACCCATCTGTACAGACTGTGCACCCCAAAATATAAAATGCTCCAAAATCTAAAACTGTTGGAATGAAGTCAGTGTTCAAAAAGCATCATATTTTAGTGCATTTTGGATTTTAGATTTTCAGATTAGCAACCCTTGGCTGATAACGTCAATGCAGATATTCCAAAATCCGGAAAAATCTGAAATCTGAAACTCTGCGGTCTCAAGAATTTCAGATTAAAAGAATCTCAAACTGTGGTAATATTTCTATACAAATAACGTTACTTGACCATAAGAAAACTTCATTATATCCTCTCAACTTTTTGAGTTTTTTTTTTTGTTTTGTTTTGAGACAGTGGGTTCAGGACCAGTCTGGACTATAGTACAGTGAGACCCTATGTAGCCTTGGCTAACTTCCAACTCATGGTAGTCCTCCTGCTTCAGCTTCCCAACTGCTGTGATTCCAGGTGTTCACCACCATATCTGGCTTACGTGGTGCTGGGGAATTGAACCCAGAGCGCTGCACTCGCTAGGCAAGGGCTTTAACCACTGTTCTACAGCCCCTGCCCTTGGGATGGAAACTGAATCTAATGAGCACTAACTTATACTGCATCTTTTTTGACATTTTATTTCAAGAACAAGTCTCACTAAGTTGTCTAGACTGGCCAGGAATTTGCAATCCTCCTGCCTCAGACTTCCAAAGTCAAGATGACCTACGGATATGATCATCAGGATTTCTGGATTTGTCATATCCAAGTTGCTAAGATTTTGTTAAGAACAATAAAGTGTTTTGGCTTCTAGTTCTTTCTCCCTGATCTGATTCCGGTATCAGGGTTATTCTGACTTCATTGAACAAGCAGGGAAGTAGTGAGTATCCCCTTTCCTATTTCCTGGAAAGGCATTACAGGCATACATGTTTAGCAGAATTCACAAGTGACGTGATCTGGGCTTCAAGTGTTCCTTGTGGGACTGTCCTCACGATAAACTCCGTTTCTTTCCTGGTTTGTGGCTCTTTGGATTGGTTTTGTCTTCTTCAGTAAATCAGGGTAGGTTGTCTCTGAAGAAACCAGGGTAGGCTGCGTCTGTCCTCAACTGGTGACTGGCCTTTGTTTTCTGAAGAGGCTGACCCTGGTGGGATGACCCAGTGCCGCCAACTTGGGACCTCTGTGCTTTCCTAACAGAAGCACACAGTGTTGTACACACTTCCCTTCAGCTCCAGCTCTCAGGTGTCATGCTGTCCCTCACCTTCATCCAACAATAAAGACTAATTTCACTTTTTTCTTTGACCCACTGTTGATTCAAAAGTATTGTTATTTTTCTAAGTACATGGAAGAACTTTTAGAAACCTTTCTGTATTTAACTGTACTGTGGTCAGAGGTCACATTTTCTATTAACTGAATCTTTTTGCATTCATTGAGGCTTTTTAATTGTCAAAAAATTATTTGAGAACCATCCCACATGCACTTGAAAGAATGTATATTCTGCTGTATCCATGTAGTTTTCTAGAAATGTCAATTAAGTCAGGTCCATTGATTATATTGTTCAAATCTTCTATATTCTATTGAATTTCTTTTTCTTTTTAATCTACTTTTGCTAACAATTATTGGGGAAGAGACAGTTCCTAAATTCTTCAACTTTAATTGTGGATTTGTCTTATTTCTCCTGAAGAATGTATCAGTTTTGGTTTGCATCATGGATTTTCAGTCCATTAATACACCTAAGTGTTTAGGATGGATTCAGTACTGCCTTATCATTGTGAAATGACTCCTTGCTTTGGGTAATATATTTTGTTTTAAAATATATTTTCTCTGATATACGATTAATTAAGGCTTTTTGTTAGTATCAACACCCTTTCTCTCCTTTTGAGTTTAACCTGCACCATAATATTTATGTGGATGAATACTTTTAATTTTTGCTTTTTAAATTTCACGACCTCTACTTTTCACAGGTCTTTGATGCAAATACCAGCATGGACTGTAGCCTACTTCCTGCTACTTGGTATGTACCTGCCCCGTCTGTTCTTTGCTTTTCCCATTTTCCTTGCATGGATTATTTAAGTATTTTATGACTACATTTTATCTCTGCTGATATGTTAATGGTAAGAGTTGCTTTAGAGCTTCTCATATGTATCTTTAACATGTCACAGTCCATCTTTGAATGATATTCTGCTACTTCACAAATAGTACAACAGTACCCTTCTGTTTTCTCCCAGCCTTTACGCTATCGCTGTCACCCATTTTTCTTAATTTATTAATACGTGTTCCTACTCCTAAGACACATCTTTTAAAGACAGATGGACACGATCAGATACATTCACACCTGCCCACGTAGGTGGTGCACATTGCTAGTGCTTCCAATTTCCTTTCTACCATAAGGACATACTTTAATGTTTCTTGTACTGCAGGTTTGCTAGTAATAAATGTTTTCTTTTCATGAAAAGAATGTGAAAGATATTTTTACTGCGAAATGATTCCTGGGCACACAAATCCCTTCTTTTTTTTTTTAAAGACAGGTTCTCACTCTATTGATCAGGATAGTACTGAACTCACTACGTAGCCCAGCCCACACTGGCCTTGAACTCATGGTAATCTTCCTGTATCAGCCTCCCAGCTGCTGGGTTTATGGGGATGTGTCACCATGCCCAGCTAAAATTTACGTGGTGTTGCAGAACTGGACACAGGACAAGCACTATAACTGCTCATCAATGCACCCAACCCTGTTTTCTTTCCTTACTTAAAAAATGTTGTTCCACTGCTGTTAGGCTCACATTTTTTTTTCCAGGAAATCTGCTGTTATTCTCATCCTAATTTGTGTGTGTGCGTATCTTTTTCTCCAGCTGTTTTATAAGATACTGGGGATTCAACACAGGACCTTCACTCTAAGCTGTATCCCTAGCTCCTTTTTATTTATTTACTTATTTATTTATTGAGACAGGGTCTTGCCCTCTATCTTAGGCTGGTCCTGAACTCACTATGGAGCCCAAGCTAGCCTTGGACTCATGGCTATTCTCCTGCCTCAGCCTCCCAAATGTTGAGATCACAGGCATGCACCACCACACCCGGCTTATGTGGTGCTAGGGAATTGAACTTGGGTACTTAGCACTTGACTTAGTGCTTGCTAAACAAGCGCTTTAACCGCTGAGCCATTCCTCCAGCCCCTTTATTGTTTACGTGAAAGAGAGTATTGCTATGCTGTGGCTCAGGCTGGGCTCAAACTTGTGATCCTTCTGCCTCAGCCTCCCTGAATGCTGAGGTTATAGGCCTGTGCCACTGGGCCTGGCTCCTCTAGCTGTTTTTTTAAAGAACTGGTTTGTGAAATTTGATTATAATGTATATTTTTTCAGCATGTTTTCTACGTTTGGAGTTCCTTGAGAGTCTTGGATACGTGACTCTGTAGCTTTGATCAACTTTGAAAATTTCAGCCATTTTCTCATTACTATTGTTACTGCTTGTTCACATCCCCACCTTCAGGGCCTCCAACTGCACATGAATTTGGCCCCTTTGGGGAAAAGAATGAACCATTTACTTATCCCGAGTTCCTTTTTTTCCTAGGTTTTTCCCCATCTCTATTTCATTTTGTAAAATTTCTCATTAAGTTTCAAAAAATCTCTGACCTTTACTTCTGCAGTATGTATTCTGAGGATCAACTCGTTCGGGGTATTTTTCATCTCGAGTAGCTCATCTTCCATACCTCTACTGAACATACGGGATATCATTCTTGTAGCTACTTTAACGTCTGTAACGTAATACATTCGTTTCCTGTGTCACTTCTGCTCGGTGATGGTTATGGCTAATGGGTGATCTCACATATAGTGACTGGTAGTCAAGGGCCAACACTGTGAATGTACCATGCTGGGCCCTTTGTATTTCTGTGTTCCTCAAACACTCTTCAGCTTTTCCTCCGACATGTAGTTTGGAAACAGTCTGACCCTCTGGGGCTTTGCTCTTGGATTTTGTCAAGCGGGAACAGAGCAGCAGCATTCCAGGGTCACTTTCACTCTGCACAAAACCTTTGTGATGGTTACTTTTACGTGACAACTAGCTCTAGCCGTGGGGAATTTCTGGATGAAAGTGACATGGAAATTGGCAGACTGAGTTCAGCAGAGTGCCCCCACTGTGAGTAATGCTCATCCAATCAGCTGGGAGAATCCTCTGCCTGCCAGCCTCAGGACTATGCTTTGGCTTTTTCCTGCCTTCAGACTCCAACTATAATTCAGCTCTGCCTGGGTCTCCAGTTAGAATGTTCAGGCTAGAACTGGCGCTTGGAATTTTTCAGCTGCTTCCATAATTCCTTAAGCCAATTCCCTACAATATATCTCTCTAAACACTTATCTACATGCATGTGCACGTGCACACGCACACAAAAACACACACAACCATGCCACCGATTCTGATTAAGGAAATGAGTCAAACACTGGCCATTATATGTAATGTTAAATTATTCTCCTTCTCACTTTTGTATATAAAATGCCTGATTATTTAAATGTGTTTCTCTCAGTGACATCACACCCACGCCTATTTCACCACCCTAGCATCTGTTTCAGTGGTACAAGCGGACACCCACGGGGGAGCCACACACAGTTCTCAGTTTTCTGTTGTGCTCAGAAACTTTAAAGTTGGTGATAAATAAATGGATACAAAGGAACAGGAATAGGTATATAAAATAACAACTGCTTTTTTCCTTAAGGAAACTTAGTTCAGTAAGATGGCAATCAATATACTATCTTCACTGCTTTATTTAATGTGCTGATACAACTGACAACATTTCAAAACTATTTAAAAGACTTATTTGGTGTTATCACCTATTTACATAATTATCTGCTTCTAAATACCTAAACACACATCTACAAAAGCATGTTACAGCCAATTCAAAGGGGTATCAATAATAACAGATAGCAGAAGATAAGCCTGAAGGTAACTGATTAATGATAAAGGTAACAATTCTGCTCTTCTAGATTTACAATGTCTACAAATGATTAATTTTACAAAAATAGTAAGTTATGCTTTAAATTTTTGACAATGTTAGTGCAATGTTAATGAACATGAAAAAAGACATAAAATTGTACGCTGAAAATTGTTAAATGGATGACATACAAGAAAAATATTAGAATTTGCATTTCCTTTCTGTAAAATGACCAAGCTATTCCACCCCCAGACAGATTCCTTTCCTTTTTATCATCAAAATATTGTGTTAACTATCAGAATTTTCTGGCACATTTGGGAAACACTGCCACAAAATGTTCCATATTTATTAAAGCTGTCTCAGTAAATATTTATTTATTGCTGTGCATTTCCAAATGATTGCCTTTAGCAATTCTGTGTCTTTGGGTATTATGACATGCCATGTGCAGACATGGCAGGAATGTGCACAGAAAACTCAGCATTTCTGGCGTGGTGAATCAGAAGAGCGAAGCCAGGAAACTCTGAACGCTGAAGACAGTGAAGTAACCCTAGAAGGGAATGAGACGGGTCAGTCTCCCGGCCCTCCAGTCATCTTCCTGGCTGATTCTTGAAACACACAGAGAAAAATGGAAGATTCTAGAATTTCCACAATTTGACACTCATCGTGTCCAAAATGCAACACACAATTACTCACTGTACAAAGAATCAAGACAATGGAACACATTTTAGTCCAATCAAAAATCTAATATATTTTAAAATACTTTTACAAGCTTGAGCATCTCAATGAAGTACAAAAATAAGACGTGTTTTCAGTGCAACAATGAGAATCTTAGAAAGGAGACAGACAATCTCAGCAGAGAAACAACAAAAAAAATCAAATGGAAATTCTAAAACTGGAAAACTTAATTTCTGAAACGAAAAGTATCAGTAGCTGTCCTTAACCGCTGAATGAATAGGGGAGAAGAAACAGAACGTGAACTCCAAGTGAGCTGGGTAGGAACTAAACAAAGATGAGCAACAAAGAAAAATGGCAAAAGAAAGAAGCGAGCACACAGACTTGCTAGATGGGGTCAAGTGGCCCACCACGGGTAACTAGAACACCAACAGCAGGAGGGAAATGGTGGAGTAGAAAAAACTTTTGAAGAAATAAAAACCCTGAACTGCCCAAACTTTACGATACATGGAAGTCTGAAGATGTAAAATGTCCGATAAACAACACAAAGAATCAGAGCCACGCCACAACCACACAGTTCAAAGCCAAAGGGGCCAACTCTAACGCAGCCAGAGGTGGGAACTGCGAACCAGAAGAGACCAAGGACCCAGTGAACACTGACTTCTCAGAAAACGTGAGGCCCATCTGGCAGCTACTTGGGAGGCTGAAGCAAGAAGATCACAGGTTTCAGGCTGGCCAGGGTGACTTAGGGAGATCCTGCCTCAAATGTATGGGGATGTAGCTCAGCGGCAGTGCCAGCCAAGCGCATCCCAGGCCCTGCGCTCACTCCCTGCTACTGCAAAGTGAAGGCAGACAGAGGGTGGAACATTTTTACAATATAAAAACAAAAGCTGTCAACTCAGAATTCTGTACTCTGAGTAAATATAAACAAAGGTAACAGATACTTTCAGATAAAAGAAAATTCATCAGAAAACATGAGCTGTAAGATGCAGTAACGGAAGGTCTTCAGACTGAGGGGAAGTAACAGCACGAGGGCACTGAGACACTAAGAACAAGTCTCAGAAATGGTGAATAAACAAGGGGAGTTTTTTAAAAACTCGTTCCTTCTAAATTTTAATAAGCTATTTAACAGCTTAAAAGCAGAAATTACAATACTGTCTGAATTTGCAATACAAAGAGTTCTTGAAATACATGTTACAAATATAACCTAAGGGACAAGTGAGATGTGGTTGTAAACACTGCAAGGTTCCTAAATGAAACAATATACTGTTAAATACAAGTAGGCTTTAGAGTTAAGAATAAATATTGTGACCCAAAAGTCAAGAACAAAAGAAAGAGAAAGAGCCAGCACTAAGACAAGCACTAATACCCGAGTTCGATTTCCCAGCACCACATAAGCTGGACGTGGTGGTGTACGCCTGTAATCCCAGCACTTGGGAGGTTGAGACAGGAGGATTGCCGTGTGTCCAAGGCCAGCCTGGGCTCCATAGTGAGTTCAGGACCAGCCTGGGCAGCAGAGCAAGACCCTGTCATAAAAAAAAAAAGAAAGAAAAAAAGAGAAAATCAAAATAGAAGTTGAAACACTATTCAGATTCTCCCAATAAGGGTGGATCCAAACTCAGTCATGTCAATAATTCCATTAAGCATTATTAAACTAAACATTCCAATTATAAAGCAAAGACAAACATATGAAAAAAAGAAAAGACTGTCAGAATGGAATAAAACAGAGGTCCTCAACCCCTGAGCTGCAGAATGGTGGCGGGGAGGGATACGCAGAGGTGAGCAAAGCTCCTCCTCCTGTCATGCTCGCCAATTAGGTTCTACTGTGCTGATTGACAGGAGGCAGAGCTTTGCTCCCTGCTTCCCCACCTCATTTCAAAGCTATCCTGCAACAATCTACTGCATTAACAGCTGCATTTCCCTCCTCTGTCCCTGGGAATATGGTCTTCAATGAAATTGGCCATGGTGCCAAAAAGGCTAGAGACCCCTGGATTAAAACACAAGGCAGTTATGGTATGCTGACTATAAGAGCTGAACTTGTAGACACACGACTAGGTGAAAGAAAATGAACAGAAAGAGGAAAAATGCACAAGACGGACAAGAGACTAGAGCACCTCTATCACAACCAAATGAAACATATACTGCGAAACGAGATGGAGGACTAGAAAGAAAATGACAGAAAAATCACAATGTCAAGAAAACATTACCATAAATATGTGCATGCTGAATGGCAGGTTCAAAATACATGAAACAAACCTGAGAAAACTGAAGGAATTCTAGAGAATTCCATAACTTCACAGCCACGCTTTCTCCTTACAAAGAACAGGCACAAACACTTAACATGTAAGCAAACACACGGAAGCTACAAACAGCCCGACCACCACCGTGGCTTGTTTAATATTTACAGACCCCCACACCAAGCACAGAAAACCAACACATTCTTTTCAACACAGATGCCAGGGTAGAGGGCATTCTGGGAAATACAACAAGATCAATAAGTTTTAAAGGGTGAAGATAGCTGAAAATGGTGGTACACACCTGCAATTCTAGTACTCTGGGAGGCTGAGACAGAAGGATCACAAGTTCAAGTGCAGCCTGGACAACTTAGTGAGACTCAGAAAAAAAGAAAGGGGTGAGCAGGGTGGAGCTGCAGCTCAGTATGAAGGCTCTGGTTCAATTCTCAGTGTTCAAACAAATGAAAGACTGAAGAGAAAAAAGAACGAATGCAGAATATATTCTTTAATTACAATGGAATCAAATTAAAAATCAATACCAATGAGATAAATAAAAATACAATCTCCCAGAATTTGAAAATAACATACATACCTCTAGATCATCAGTTCAAAGAAATCACAAAAAAGTAGAGAACACTTTGAGCTTCATAGCTTAATAATTCTAGCCTATTAGAATGTGAGAGATGCACAGAAGTATCTAAAAAGCAGATCACAGTTTTAAAGACCTACATGAGTTGACAATTAAAGTGAATAAATCTCTTAAAAGATGCAAATTACTAAAACTATCCGAAAGAAATTCCTAATGCAGTGGTAATTACATTAGACGTAATTGGTCTAAGTCACCAATTAAAAGAGACTCACAGAATAGATTTTTTAAAAATGACCTAACTTTAGCCAGTCAATGGTACAGGCCTCCAGGCCTGGAGGCTGCAGCAGGAGACTGCAAATTCGAGTCCAGTCTGCACAATTTAGTGACTTGATGAGACCCTGTCTCAAAATCAAAACTAAAAAAAGGGCTAGGATGTAGCTCAGTGCAAAGGCCCTGGGCTTGATCCCAGGTATCTGTCCCTTTATCTCCCCATAAAACCATACTAGTGACCCAACTTTTGGCAAAAGCAGGAGGATCACAAAATTGAACCCAGCCTGGGCAACTTTGTAAGACCCTATCTCCAAATCAAAATAGAAATGTGCTGGAATCCTGTGAAAGTGCCGGGCTCAATCCCCAGTATCACAAAAACATAAAACTTCAAATGTGTGTGTTATACATACATACATACATACATACATACATACATACATATATACACTAAACGGCATTTGTCAGAATAGGAATTTAAAAGCTAATCTTTGCTTACTACTTCCATTTCTTGTGAAAGCTATGCTATGTCAGTTCTAACTTATAGAAAAAATGTAAGTGGGTGGGGTGGGACAGGCAGACAGTAGAGTCCCTTGATGTGGTGTGAGGGCGTGAGAACAGATCTGCGTTCCCAGCAACACAGACTTGCACCTGGAATCCCTCATGCGTCCACCCCAGGAACAGGAGAACATCCTGTTTCTCTACTGGCAAAATATTCCTATATGGAAAATGCCTGGAATAACTATCAAACACTGACAATAAAGATCTTGGCAACAAGAGACTTACATGTCAACCGGCAAGCTGTTGAACGTTTCGCAAGCAGTCCTCACCTAATACCTAATAAACATGACTAGATGTGTATAGAGTACCCAGGACAGCGCTGACTGCGGCTCAGGGGCGCGTAAGCACCCGTGTGATGGTGAGGCTGTACTCTGGTGGAACACACTTCGCTCCCTCCATCAGTTCCAGCAAATACCACATGTGCCAAGGGATGTGACCAGCGCTGAGATTTGACAAAACACAACAGGGACACGGTCACTGTGCTAAGGGGACTTAGCAGTTCAGGAGGGGAAGCTATTACGGTCTAGATAACACGAGTTAAAGCCTTAGCCCCATCCAGCGGCAGGAACTTTGGAGAGGGCCCGGATCCCGAGAATGGAGACCTCAGCAGAGGCCTGGTCTACGGGGGGTGAAGGAGCGGTGGGACCTAGCTGACTGGTGCAGGTCCCTGGGGGTGTGCCCTGGGGGACTCTAGTTCCAGCCATTCCCCTCCTCCCTCCCACATCTGCCACCAAGGATGAGGCAAACAGCCTCCTTTTCCACAGTCCTGCATCACCTTAGGTTCAAATCGCTGCAGTTCAAATTGCTGTGAACTGTGCATTGAAGCCTCCAAAACCGTGATCCAAAGTAACTCTCTCCTCTTTTAAGTTGTCATGGGTATTTCATCATAGCAATGAACAGCTGACTAATACAGAGGCACTGAGCAAAATATCATACCAGTTAACACATAATTATAAACTGAGATAAATTCTCCAAAGACAAGAATAAATCCACTAGAAAATATCATAAAATGAAACTTCATACAAAAAGTTCTTAATCAGTTGCATATGTTTAAAATAAAGTAATACAATTTGCTTTAGAAAAGTCAGAGTAGAAAATACCAAGATTTGGGTTCGGAGGAATGGCACAGTGGTTAAAGTGCAAGTCCCTGAGTTCAATTCCTCAACATAACATAAAGCCGGGAGTGGTGGTACATGCCTATAATCCCAGCACTTGGGAAGCTGAGGCAGGTGGATTGTCCTGAGTCCAACCCCAGCCCGGGCTACACTAGTGAGTTCAGGACCAGCCTGGGCTACAGAATGCACCCTGTCTCAAAAAAGAGACAAAAACAAAACAAAAAGAAAATCCTAAGATTTTATATTTTCACATAATCTTTTATTTACTATTATGGTATCATACTAAAAACATATATTTATATCCCTCTTAAAATACACTGATTATTTCATTATCTCAGGCCTTGCTTTTCTGTTACGATTTCTTCACATTTATGAAGTGAAAAAGACTCATTCTCAAGTTCATCTGCCCTGTCCACCGAGGCATTTAGAAATCACAGCCCCTTACAGGGGACATACCTAGGCAACAAAAGAATTTGGTCAGTCTTTCCAAAAACGATACCATTTAACGCTTTAAGCTAGTGAACACGAGAATCAATACATATGTGGACACAACTTTTAAGTGCAGTAACTCTGGCAGCATGTTCTGACCTCTCACACGAATGCACTTAGGATATCGTTAGGAAAACACTTTTAAAAACAAGAGCAAAGGACCAGCTACAGGGAATGGGCTATTCAGAAATGTTTCCAGTAACAGGGTTTGTTTAAACACAACTATTAAGCGAAAGCATCGGGCTTCAGGAAGGATGCCACCTGGAGCAGGATTCCAACTCCCACTTCACACAGCAGGGCAGGGACTCCCGTAAGCTCCAGGAAGCGCTTGGTGGCAGAGAAGCTGCAGCACGCTATGGTACAGGGCCCCAACAGGAAGAAGGCCACGCGTGGTGCCAGTAGGAAACCACGGGTCCTGCCTGCCACGCCAGCCAGGCTTCCGCTTCCTTCCGGACCATTCACTGACAGAGTGCTGAGGAAACGGCAGTGGAGGGGTCGAGGCTGGTGAAGGGGAGGTTCATTCTCTGCATGCGGTTCTCTTTTGAGAAAAGAGGTCTTGCAGTCAGAAATAATCAGTATATTCTGCAGAAGACCATATGACGATCTTGCAAGCCAATGGTCAATACACTCTACTTATTAAAACATGTTGCCAGCAAGCACTTTGGGAGGCTGAGACAGGAGAATCTTCAAATTCAAGCCTAGTCAATTTAGCAACTTAGTGAGACCCTGTGGCTCAGTGTGAAGATTCTGAGTTCAATGTCCAGTACCAAAACAAAACAAAACCAGGAATCTAAAATACACCTCTTTTTCATATCTAAAAACTAACACAAGCGGCCATGGTGGCACATGATCTCTCATCTCAGCACTCTGAGAGACAGAGGCAAATGGACTGCAAGTCTGAGCCAGCCTGGATGAGACCCTGTTTCAAAATAAAAAATTAAAAAGGGTTAGGAGCTGGGTATGGTAGTGTATGCCTATAATCCCAGCTTTTGGGAGGCAGAGGCAGGAGGATTACTATGAGTCAAAGACCAGCTTTGGCTACATAGTGAGTTCACAACCAGACTGGACTACAGAGAGAGACCCGTCTCAAATAAATAGATAATAAAATATATAAAAACAAAAAGGGCTAGGTAGCTCAGTACAAAGGCCCTGAGTTTATTTTCCCGTATGACAAACACACACATATACAAATACATGCATGCACACACGTCTCAAAGAAAATATTGAGGGGCTGGAGGAAAAGCAGAGCAGTTACAGTGCTTGCTTAGCAAATGTGAAGTGCCAGAGTTCAATTCCCCACCACTACTGAAAAGCTGGGTTTAGTGTAACATGGCCTGCAATCTCAGCACTCAGCAGGTGGACTGTCCTGAGTCTAAGGTCAGCCTGGGCTACTCCAGTGAGTTAAGGACCGACCAGAGCTACAAAGACTCTGTCTCAAAAAGAAAGAAAGAAAGAAAGAAAGAAAGAAAGAAATACTGAGTCTAAATTATAAGGTTTGATAGTTTAAAATAAACTTCTTTAACTTGTTCCTCTGAAGACTTCCTAGTGGCAATATAACGGGTGACCGTTCCTGAAGTCATGCAAGCCAGTGACCACAGGTTATGAATATGTCCCAATGTATCACCAGTACAGCCAGTAGGACTGTAATCAAAACAACGTAGTTGAGAAATGCAGCCATTAATCATTTTATTTTGGAAACCAATTAGGAGATGATAAAGGAAGAAAAATAGTGACTCATTTGTTCTGATGGAATGTGGCTTTTGGACAACAGAATGGACCAGAAAATACATAATTTCTATGTTTCAAGGTATCTTCACTTAGACCTTTAAAAAAAAAAGTTTCTTCCCAAGCTTGGAGCAAAATAAATAAATGAACAATCAACAAAATAAATGAACAGTAAACAAAATAAATAAATCATCTAGTTCTTAAAGCAAACTCTCTTGATTATAACACACTGTGCTTATTTATGGATATGAGCTTAGAGGTTATAAAAATAAGACTTAAACGCAGTAAAAGCCCTCCAACTTGCAGCATTTAAAACAATAAGCACAGGGCCACATCTAATGTCAACTACAAAATAATAGTGGCTTAGGTTTGAAACTGCATTCATTAGCTGAGTTACTCATCTCTTTAAAAAGCAGGTAAAGGGCTGGAGGAATAGCTCAGCAGTTAAAGCACTTGCCTAGCAAGCACAAGTTTGAATCCCCAGCACCACATACAATGAGCTTGGTGCATGCCTGTAATTCCAGCACTCAGAAGTCTGAGGCAGGAGAACTGCTGTCAGGCTGAGGCCCACCTTGGCTATATAATGAATTCAGTACCAGCCTGGACTACAAACTGAGACCTTCTATCAAAAAACAACAACAGCAACAATAAAACAAAAAACAGGTAAAGCTGAGGATTCAATTTCAAGTTAAAATGTGCAATCTGCAACACAGCCTTCAAGAATTCCAGTTGTTTCTAAGAAGGACTTCTGACCTAAGTGTGGAAGAGGGCTGGGGGTGTAGGTAAGCAGTTAGAGCACTCCCCTAGCAAGTGCAAAACCCTGGGTTCAATTTCCTAGCGCCACATAAACCAAGGGTGGTGGTGCATGCCTGGAATCTCAGCAATTGAGAGGCTAAGGCAGTTCAGACTGTCATGAGTCAGAGGCTAGCCTGGGCTAGGACCAGCCTGGGCTATAGAGCAAGACTCTTTCTCAAAACAAGCAAACAAGTAAAACAAAATAAAATATACAAAGATGATAGTATTGGCAAATTTCAAAGATATAAAAAACATTCCAACGACAGGGGATTCTGGTTAGTCTGGGTATCCACATGGTAATATGAGGCCCGGTCAGACTCCTCCCTACTTATGGGGAAGAAAAGTGGGTACACACTAAGTGAATGGGGGAGCCAGGAAAAGCAAGCAAAATGAATCTATGGGGGAAATCCTTAAAGAAACCCAATTAAGTGGTTATGTGGCAGAGCACATTTGTAATCTCAGCACTTTGGGAGACAGAGGCAAGAGAATTGCAAGTTCAAACTCAGCCTGGGCAACTTACCAAGACCTTATCTCAAAAAAAAAAAAAAAATTCAAAGATATTGCGCAGGACAAAGACCCTTCATTCATGGTAACTTCAAAAGAAAGGAAAAGAAAACAAGACAAGGAATCCATCAATACTAACAGAAACACTAAAAACATGAGTGTTAGGGTTCAGATCTGGAATGTCCTCCAAAAGCCCCACGTACTTAGATGTGTAGAATACTTACCAAACTTACGTGCTGTTGGGAGGTGGGGCCTGGTAGGAAGGGGTGGAACACTGGCGCGGGCCTGGAAGGGTACACACTAGCTCTGCCCTTCCTCCCTCGCTTGGCTTTCTGTCTGCATGCCATGAAGAGTTTTTCTCTGACTACATCTCTGCCATGTGGTTCCACTGTTGCCAGCTGCCCATGAATGGACTGAGACCTTGTGAAACTGTGAGCCAGAAAAAATTTTTCTCCAAACAAATAAGTAACTAACACAATGAGCTAATTTTACATCATTCTTTCTAGCTACTTAAGAAGTGCGGATGGTTTTGGTGGAGAAAGTGCAGGGTTAGAATCGACTGGCAGCCATGAGGTGTATCCTGGATTTGCTACCCTCATGACCACTGGCAAGTCACTCAATATACTAGCCCTGAAGACTTTTCCCATTGTAGAGCTATTTGCCACCATATACGACATCATCATCTCACTTGCTTTCTTTTTGCTGTGACTCAATACCTGACATACACAAAGTAGGGGAGGAAAAGTTTCAGAAGGTCACTGTCCACTCAGGGGCAGCCAGCAGCAGTGGAAGCACATGGCAGAGGCAGAGGGGGAGGCTGCTCCTCATGGCACTGCACACAGGAAGCCGAGTCAAGTCCCCGAAGGCAGGCAGGAAGCAGCATCTATCCCTCCAGGACCCCTTCTGGGTGCAGCCTAAGTGTTTCATCCAGGTGTAAGCCCCAACCACATGCTTATAATCCAATCCACACATCTGCAATCCACTCTTCCAAACCAGACCCCAATCTCCCACAGCACATGGTTCCATAGATAATCTGTAACATCCAAATGCATGAGGCTTCTGGGGACACTCCAAATTAAGCCACAGTAAGATGTAAACAGAGGGCAATGTTCTCTGAACTCTCTCTTGAAACTTCTTCCCCAGGGTTTTTCACACGCCTCAGATACTCTTTCTGTCTCTTTTTATGCCATCCAGGACCCAGGTCAGGAATCGTACCTGAGAAGGCTCCTGGCACGTTACGGACAAAGAGGCAAACTGGGAAAGCCAGCAGGGGCGGGAAGTAGCTGGGGGAAACCGAACAGAAAAAGGAAGAGTGCCACATTGACAACCACAGACCCCAAAGAACTAAGTCAGATGCAGAAAAAGGGCACATGATCTACTAGCAGCAGGAAGCTTTGCACGAAGCCCAGGAGGCTGTAAGACCCACCTACACTGTGGTGGGTCCTGGCAAAAATGTACTGTCTAGTGGGCTGCAGGAATGGCTCAGCAGTTAAAGCGCTTGCCACAAGCGCTAAGTCAAGCACTACGTACCCGAGTTCGACTCCCCAGCACCACATAAGCCAGGTGTGGTGGTGCACGCCTGTAATCCCAGCACTCGGGAGGTTGAGGCAGGAGGATTGCCATGAGTCCAAGACCAGCCTGGGCTCCATAGTGCGTTCAGGACCAGCCTGAGCTACAGAGTGAGACCCTGTCTCAAAAAAAAAAAAAAAAAAAGTACAGTCTATCCCACAAGTGAGTCCCAAGGCTCCCTACGTGCAGATACGAACGCCAGCTAGCAGCTGTGTCACCTCCCATCCTGTGTGGCTGGGAGGAAGATGAGCTGGGTCTGTGTTCAGCCTCTGCTCTGAACAAGTAGGATCTTGAGGCAGGTCTTCTACAATTTTACCCTTTCCTTCCTGGGGCCGTTTCCCTTCTCCGTGAAATGCACCCCTGAGAATGTGCTTTAGGGCTAAGTTCTCCACATAAATTCCTCCTGTTTCACTTATGTAATGTCTTCATTTCATTCTCAGTCCTGAAATATGATTCATGGTTACACACTTCTCGGTTAACAGGTTTTTTTGGTGCTTACTTTGAAATTATTACTGTACTGTTCTAGGTCTTCCGCTCTTACTGCAGAAAGGCCAGCTGCTATCTTAATTTTTCCTCCTTTGTAGGAAATCTGTCTTTTTTCTCTGGCTATTTAAAAACACTTTTCTGTTATGACAGTTAGATGAGTTTGTCAGGATGTGTAGACATGGGCCCCTCCTCTTCTGCCTTCTTCCTGCTTTGGAGTTTGATGGGCCTAAACTTGGGAATTTTTTTTCTCTAGTTACCCTCTTAGAGACTAGGCCAGGAAAGCTTTTTGCCCTAAATTCCACAACTTAAAACACTCCCTCCCTCCCCCAGGGCCGGAGGCCTGAAGGCCCAGGGACAAGGCCTGCTTGTCAGACTTCCACGACCCAGCATTCAAGGCCTTTTCAGATTTGCATCCACACTCAGGCCTTACGAGGCCCTGTCCCTTCTCTGGCCTGGAAGCAGAATCCCTAGAAGCACACCTGTGAGTACAAACAGGGCTGCAGAGTGTGCCACGGGTGCAGGGGTCCCTCAGTGGGGTCAGGCTCAGGGAGAAAGCCACGAGGCTGCCCCAGGCCAGGCCTGCCTCACCTTGTGCTGCTGTAGCACCGTGCAGAGCTGTGTGCTGTTCAAGGACTCCAAACTTCTAGCTTACCAGGAAGGTGCACTTGACATATGTATTTTTCAGGGTTATAATTTTTAACTTTTAAATCTTTAGACAAATGGTGTATGGACCTCCACTGTGGTATCTATCGTGGCTTCGGGAGCTCCAATCAGACACACACTGGACCTTCTCGCTGTACATCTGTTTCTCAACCTTCCATCTTTTTCACCTCTCTGTCTCTCAACACTTCAGCCTGTGCTATTTCTTCAGATTTATCTTCCAGTTCACTAATTCTCCTGTCTTATCTATTATGATATTTAATCCCTCCTCAAATTTTTTTTTTTTGAGATAGGGTCTTACTCTGTAGTCCAGGCTGGTCCTGAACTCACCTTGTAGCCCACACTGGCCTTAACCTCACAGCAATCTTCCCTCCTCAGTCTCCTAAGTGCTGGGATTTCAGGTGCCAGGGAATCAAACCCAAGGCTTTTGCCTCCAGCTTCATATATGTATTTTTTTAACTTCAATGACTATGCTTTTTAAAGTTCTAGATATTTTGTCTTTTATTTATTTATATTTATTTATTTTGAGACAGGGCTCACTCTGAGGTCCAGGCTGGTCCTTAACTCCCTGTGTAGTTCAGGTTGGCCTCAAATACATGGCAATCCTCCTGCCTCAGCCTCCCAAGTGCTAAGATTACAGGTGTGTACCACCATGTCTGGCTTATGTGGTGCTGGGGAACTGAACCCAGTGCCTTGCGCTTGCTAGGCAAATGCTTTAACCACTGAGTTATTCTTCCAGTCCCCTGTATCTGGTTTTAAAAATAAATATACTTAGTTTTTTGATGGTATCTTTTTCTTTACGGATACCCTGATCTTCTTGTTTGTTTCCTCAAAAGCACTAAATTAACTTAGTATTCCACATTCGTTACTCGAGTATCTGAAAGCCTTATATACCAACATCATGCTCACCATCATCTTGTTTCTGTGTGTGTGTATCTGTGCATGTGTCCCTCTCTGGTGTGTTTCTATTGGTTGGCGTAATCTACGGGAATTCTTTGAGACCAGGGAAGATGTCACCTTGTTCCATCACATGTCCAGGAACGCTACCTCAGACATCCTGTCTCCAGGTTCACTTTAAATCAACACTTGTAACTTGTAGCCGTTAGATGTCACAGAGACTGTATAAGATCTGTTCCTCAGGCACAAGGGAGCTGGCCAGCAGCCGCAAGTCCTTACGTGACTTCCTCCTTGCCTCTCACCCAAAGCCAAGGTTGGGACACTTGTCCCTGTTGGCAAGCGGGGTGGGGCATGTCCCTTAGGATATCTTTCTTCTGTGACAGCAGCTTCTCTGAGGATGTGACTTTACACGGATGGTCTTGGGCCACTGACTCCTTTCTAGGCTGTGAGAGAAGCCAAGGCTTGTCGCAAGTCTACTGCCACCACAGGCCTAGGCTACAGGATCTACCTGCACACCCAGGATGTCTGTCATCTCTGGGGTCTTATCTGGAGCAGTTTTATGAAGACCAAGCTATTGACACGGCCACAAAATCTGTCCCCACAGACTGACTTTTAGTTACAAATGGCAAAACAGGAGGAAAGAGACAGCTCCTGACTAGGTAAACCAACATTGTTACATTAAAGCCAGGCAGTGGCCTGGTGTGGACCTGTACATGTATGTGAGAGACACCGCACTGCCCCCTCAGCGTTCCGCACAGGGTTACATAAAGTGAGGCTCCCATTAGGGAGCGTCGCAAAGCAGTTTATAAAACCACTGACCCATCCTCTTTAAAAATATCAATGTGTCAGAAGAAAGACTAAGGAATTGTCCCAGATCATAGGAGATTCAAAGAGCAGGACAAAATATTACAATCTATGATTCCAGACTGGACTCTGTACTTGACAGGGGAAATACTGGAAGACACATTACTGAGACACTGGAGAAAAGTCAGAGTATAACCTGAAGACCAAATTAAATAATGTATCACAGTTAATCTGCCCAAAAGTGACAATTGCACTGTACTTAGTAGGCACAGGATGTCCTTGTATTGAAGAACACACTTGAGGGATCTTGAACTGGTCAGACGGCTAAGTCACAAGCTACAGGGTGACTGAATTCTCACGAGTGCCAAGTCCCTGCGAGAAGAGAAAAGCTATTTGGACTGTGTGCCTCTCCCAGGACACAGAAGGAAGAGGTGGCTGTCACAGAAATACCTATGAGGAAAACAGCTTAAACTTTTCTGAATTCTTGTGCAGCAGAGTATGGGCTAGTATGATACTCTGAAATTGCTTGAGTGCCGGCCATAGGAAGGAGTCACAGACTTGCAGGCACAGGACTGCCACCAGAGGCTCACGAGAAAGACTGGGAGTAGGGCAGATTGGAGACACCCCCACCACCACCTGGTACTGTACTGGGACAGAACTGTACCCACTTCTGGGACTCTTTTCATAGAGGGAAAAAGCTTTAATCCACTGGGGAAAGGGCAAGAAACCTCCCTTTCTCCCCTGGGGTTGAGCAGGAGCAAAGCCATTTTTTTCCTGGGCCTTGCACTGATACACAGTAGGAGTCAGGGAACACGGCACAAGAAGTTGCCTGGGAGATTCTCACCTGCCCAGACCTATATACCTTGCAGGCGCCCGTGTACAAGGAACCGAGGTAGAAGTGCATGCCTCGTACCTACCCCTGAAGTCCAGGCACATGGGATAGGTCTAAAGATCAGTAGGGATTAAGGGGACCATGAACGTCCCATTTCTTATCACGACCCCAGCTCCGAGTATGGAGCATCAGCAGCTCACCTCTGGTCAGTGAGGTAGGCAGGCTGACAGTGACAAGATGGAAAAGGGCAAACCAGTGTTATCAAAAGAAAGCTCAAGTGGCTGGGAGCAGTGGCAGCACACTTGTAACCCAGATACACAGGAGACTGAGGCAAGACTGCCAGTGTGAGGCCTGCCTGTCTCAAGGTAAAAAAGGGTGCAGAGGGGGTGACTCTTGCCTGGCATGCCCAAGGTTCTGTGCTCCATCCCTGTCCTAAAGGAAGAAAGGGAAGTAAGAAAAGGAAGGAAGGAAGGAAGGAAGGAAGGAAGGAAAAGCCTAAGTGGTGATGAGACAAAGTAGACCCCAGAACAAAAATCATTACCCCAAGAATATAAGAACACTCTCGTGATGAAGGGTCCCTGCAACACAAAGCCTTACTAACCCTAAATGTGCATGGAGCTAGTAAGAGAGCCTCAAAACACACAAGGAAATAGTATAAACAAAAGTAGCAAATTAGTCTTTTATTTAGGACAAGTCACTTCTTCTATTCACATTGGTCTACTTATCAAATGAGTGTATGACAACAAGCTTTTAAAGCTAATAACTAATTTCAAAATGTGGCGCACTGGGCTATTTCATGGCAGCACTGTTTGGCTTGGTAAAACCACTCCATGCCCTCTGGGACAAAGTGACAGATGTTTACTGCCCCAGAGCAGGAGGAAATGACACAGAGAAGGTGTCAGCCTGGAAGATGCAGGAGGCCCAGCCCTCCCTGATGCTGGGGGGAAGGGCGGAGGAAGCCCCATCCAATGTCACTTTCCTCCCGCAGGCAGATTTGCAGACTCGCAGGAATGGATGATAGCCAGTCCGGGTGGGCGCAGTGGGGATAAGGAAACCACACCGGTCATTTCAACACGAAAACCTAATATGAGGAAGTATCAACTGACAAAAGTGATTACAGCTAGCACAGTGTGAGCAAGGGGTGTTGTTTCTGTTTGTTGTGTCTGGGGTGCGGGGATGGAATCCAGGGCCTCACGAATGCTAGGACTCTAGCACTGAGCTGTATCCCCATCCCTTACCAGAGGGTCTATTTGTGTTTTCTTAGATTCTTCTTTGGTGTATTTGGGATCCATTTGCCACGGGACTGAACTAACCACCTGCAACTCAGAGCCTACACTGTGAACACTAAAGCCAGTGTTTCTCTTGTCCTTGACTAGCCAGCTCCAGGGACCAGACCACCAGTGACAACACCTACAACCCATGGCCACATACCATGAGACACACTAGCCAGCGCTAGCTGTTTGCCAAGTGCTGACCTGACTTTCCCAGGGAGACCCCAGTGGGGGCTCTGGCCTACACTCCCTCTACTCCTGACCAAGCCATGTGCTTGGGGTGGGGGGTGGGGGACGGCAAAGCACTCCTTCTTTGTAGACACATTAGTAATAAAAATGCTTAAGTGACATTAGCATGCCTGAGTTGTCCCTCACCTCCCTGAACTAAATTCCTGTTATAAAGGAGACAGAAATGGAGGCCCGGGGTCTACAGATGCAGAAGGAGCATGTGCAGAAAACACCCACTGCTTAGAATTGAGGGAGCAGCTAAGGCAAGAGAGGAGATCTCGGGTGAGCCTCCTCACTCTGAAACTGAGGTCCAGACCTGTTCGAAAATAGCATGACTGCACTCCACAGAAAAGACACGAGCCAGGGAGCATACTCAGAGCTGCCAGAGGCGTGCCCTGTCACATGGCAGAGGATGCGAACGGGGTGAGGCTGATCTGCAGTCCTGCCCAGGGGACACCCAAGAGGGCTGCTCAGTGGTATCGGCACCTTGCAGACCACATGCGGGAAGCATACCTCACTGGAAACGGTCCCGTCCTTCCACCAACACTGGAAAAGGGGCCCTCCCGTCACCGGGACCTAGAAAGGGGACTCTCCTGCCACCAGACACTGGAAAGGGGCCTTTCCTCCCATGACGGAGTCTATCAACAAAGCCTAACACTCGGCCAGCTGGCAGAGGAAAATGGTGATAGAATGCAGTTCCCCGTTGCATGGCCCAGAGCAGGCTTGAAGACCAGGGGCAAGTCGGTGAGAGGCAGAGAGGGGAGACCAAGGGGAAGGCGATGTGGCTCAGACCCCACTTCTAGCAGAAACCCCACAGGATCATGTGCAGGGTGCAGCCTCCCATCTCCACACTGCACTGGACAGCTGTAAAACTGCAGCGATGGGGCAGGGGCACAGGGGCTGAGGGAAGACCCGACTGCAGCACTCCAGGCTGTCGGTAGGAATGATACAAGAGGAACTCACGTGCATGTCGGAATCCTGACATCTGCTCTAGCGTGGATGCAGTGAGGGACAAACAAGGACAGGTCTCCACGCCTGATGGAGACAAAAGGAAAAAGCACAAGGCCACCAACTACCCATCAAGGGACCTCTACAAAGGGGACACAACATAGAGCAGACCAGGTCAGCAGAGGCAAGCACGCATGGGCAAGGGGTCTCCCACCCCTCGGACCTCACATAGCCTGAGGCGCTCACACACCATTTCTTAATGGGAAAGTTCGGGAAAGGGGGTAAATACAAAAGCTACTATTCACATCAAAAGAACACGAGATGTTGTTAAGTGGCTAAGATGCCTCATACAAGCCATTTTTAAACTGCTGGGCCAAAGTATTTGACACACACAACTTAAAGGAGAAAAGACTGATTTTTAGCTCATGGTTTCTGAGCTTCTGGTCCTGGGTCAGCAGTCTAAACACAGACAGAAGCAGCACAGTGGAAGGCCGGATGACGGGAAGCTGCCCAACCCACCGCCAGCCAGGCTCTGCCTCCTCACAGCACCTTCTGCTGCGGACTCGCCAAGGGCCTACGCACTGAGGAGCAGTGTCCCACTCACCTTCCCAAAGCCCCGCCCTGGGATGCAGGAGCCCTGGGGGCATTTTATATGGAAACCGTAACACCCCCCCCTCTACTTCTCTACTACAAGATGGCAAGCTAGGGAGAACAGAGAGTGGAGTCGTTGGTGTTTGGTGGTTGGTTTGGGGTCTTTGTTGTTGTTTTTGAAACAGGGTCTCGCTCTATAGTCCAAGCTGCACCTGAAGTCAATATATAGTCCAAGTTGGCTTTGAACTCAGCCATTTAAAAAAAAATGCTTAATTTCTCTGCTCAACTGGATGGTAGTGTATAAATCTATAACTAGCTAGGCTGGTGGCACATGGTTGGAATCCTGGACTCCAGAAGGCTATGGCAGGAGGACAGCACATTCAAGTCCAAGCTAGACAACTTCAGTGAGTGGAGATATGACCCAGTGCAAAGAAAGGCCCTGGTTCAATTCCCAGTAGCAAACACACACGGACATGGATGGGGACGGACGGACACACACACACACACACACACACACACAGTCTCTCTCTCTCTCTCTCTCTCTCTCTCTCTCTCTCTCTCTCTCTCTCTCTCTCTCTCTTTCTCTCTCTCGCTTTCGTTAAGAAAAAATACAACCTACAGTATCATATATCTTTTGTGGGTGGGTAGGAGGACGTGTAAGTATGGCACTAGGGACTGAACCCAGGGCCCTCTGCACTGAGCTGCATCCCCAGCCTACTTTTTTTTAAATTTCTGATTTTGAGACAGGGTCTCATTAAGTCACTAAATTGCGCAGGCTGGGCTCACACTTGTGGCCTTCCTGCCTCAGCCTTCCAGAGAGCTGAAATTAGAAGAATTAGTGGCCTAGTGCCACTGAGCCTAGCTATCAAATGTTCTAAAAAGAGAGCAAAATAAAATAAAATAAAATAAAATAAAAAATAAAAAAAAACCTAAACTTGTATGTGAATACAGTATGAGACATCATCAAGTCTAAGATGCCACTCTAAAGTCTTTTATGCCCCGTCAATCCACGAGCCATTCTATTCAGTATAAGAGCCACCGTGACCTCAGACACTTATAAAATGTGAAACAGTACATTTAGAATCAAGCAGCTAGGGCTTGGTCTTACTGGTGCCCTTTATTTGCTGCTTGAATTTTCTCCTTCCAGGTGTGCCCACATGTACACAAACGCCTGTAGAGTTCATCTCAAAATCTCTTCTTAGAAGAAATCCTTGTCCTTCTTAATTTTAGGGAAGAATCTAAATTCCTGTGGAGACACAGTCTAATCCCAACAATATTCTAACCCAGAGCCATTTAAATTCAAATGCAGCCTACAGCTCTACTACTCCATGGCAGGTGTGTCTTTGGTTCCCTACTCGATTACCAGAACACAAGTGTATGGAGGACAAGGGAAAGGAAGCTGCCCCTGTTGAGTTGTGATGGCGACAAGCTAGCTCCCTGTGCCCCGTGCAGAAAGCCAGAGGTTCCGTCTCCTCGGCTCCCTGTACTCACACAGAGGAGGCTAGCAAGCACGTGATTAATATTCCACATGAGAGTTCTATTTCCTGGGTGACTATTTTTCACTTCACAGTTTCAACTCCATGAGGAACTTCGTTAAGCCATCTAGACCCTCTAAAATCCACAAACTGAACATGACAGAGGACATGGCGCACCTCTACAATCCCAGCTACTTGGGAGGCTGAGGCAGTTAGATCTCAAGTTTAAAGCCAGCCTAGGCAACTTAGTGAGACTGTGGGTCTTCGACTAAAAAGTACTTCCTCGGTTCCACTGCCAATATTGCCAAAAAGGAAAAAAACAAAAGAAAGATACGCAGGTAATGTTACAGGCACTTGAAGAATATTGAATACAGACTGAAAAATGTTACCGAATAATTTTTTGCATGTTTTGTTTTGTTTTTGTTTTCATATTGAGAATGGAGCCCAGGGCCTTGGACATGCTAATGTAGGCCCTCTAGTGCTGAGTGGGCCCCCACCAATGCAAACTTTCTTAAGCACGCTAATGGCAGCATGGAGGTATAGGGTTATCAGAAGTCTACAGGCCACGCCCCTGCCATGTGGTGAGAAGGAGCTTTTGCAAACTCCTTACCATTCTCGGTCTCTTCACACCAGCTTAGGACCCATGGTTGCCCATGAAACTCACTGATGAATCAAAGCCAGCATTTTTCCAAATGAAAGAAAATTTAAAGTATCACTGTACACATGTGCACATGTCTGTGAGCATTAGTCCTACGAGGCTCTTCCCCACTCCCACAGGTCACATCTGAAAGTACCGCACACATCACCGCCTCCTCCTCTTCTACTTCCTGCCCACAAGGCTTACTCTGTGGGAGGCTAGAGGAAAAAACAATACATATTGAGATGATTAAGGGGAATGTGCCACTGGGAATTCTCTCATCTTAAAGCACTTGCCTACCAAGCACTGCATCAAGCGCTAAGTACCCAAGTTCGATTCTCCAACAACCACGCAAACCGGGCATGGTGGCTAACGCCAGTAATCCCAGCACTGGGGAGGCTGAGGCAGGAGGATTGCAGAGTCCAAGGCCAGCCTGAGCTCCATAGTGAGCTCAGGATCAGCCTGGGCTACAGAGCAAGACCCTAATCTCAAAAAAAACAAAACAAAACAAAACAAAAAAACAACCCACAAAAACAAACAAAACAGGGGCTGGAGGAACGGCACAGCTGTTAAAGGGCTTGACTTGCAAGTGCAAGTCCCTGAGTTTGATTCCCTAGCACCACATAACTGGGCTTGGTAGTGCACACCTGTAATCCCAGCACTTGAGAGGCTGGGGCAGGACGATTGCCATGAGTCCAAGGGCAGCCTGGGCTCCATAGGGAGTTCAGATCCAGCCTGGGTTGCACAGCGAGACCCTGTCTCCAAAAAATAAAAATAAAAAATAATATGGCCGGCAAGCGTGCCAATATACCGAAGAGGCATTTTCAAGTAGTAACTCGGGTAATTCCCTTGGTGTTTGTTAGGGTAAGACACTATTCTATTAAAAAAACCAACTTAAAATCCAGGCTGAAACAGTATATATAAACATCATCAAAGATTAAAATTAAATGGAAGATTCTTCACTTGTGGGTCTCCACTGCATATCAGTCTGACTGCTGGCTCTAATGCCAGGAGAAGCGTTTTCCAGCCCCCCAGGATTCCCAGGGGCTGAGGATGTAAGTGTGCAGAGGGCACAGAGAACCCACCTGGACGGGGGCGGGGGCTGCATAGGGTTAGTTTCACGGAGCCTGCCCACACTGTCCACCACCTGCAGGGCCCACTCAAGCAACAAGAAGGGAAGTTAAAAAGAATCATCCCACATGTATGTAGGGTCTGCAGTTAGGGTTTCTATGAGTTACTCTCACCCTTACCAAGTGAAGTCACAGAGAGAAAGCACTATGTCTTTAAAACCATGGCCATTTTTCATCTGAGTTTCTGTTTAAGGCTGTTACTGCTCCCCGGGGACCAGGCTGACTCACTGCATCTTCAGAATGACGCAAGTGAGGCTCTCTGCAAAACTTCAAAACAGACGGTCTTGTCCAGGCAGAGGCTGGCTTGGGGGCCAGCACATCCATCTGGCCCTGTCCGCAGCCCCCAGGACCAGGCGATGGGAGAGGGGTCTGCTGCTCCTCGTACTCATGTCTCCCTCGTCTGATCACCTAACCCATGGACAACACAGCGTGGCCATTATATAAAATCGTTGCCTGCCTCCTTCAGCTTCTCTGGGACCTCGGCTCCCCCTTCACCACCCGGAGTCCAACCTCTGCTCCAGACTCACTTGGCCCTGGTAAGACCAAATGGAGACGAGAGACCCAGCTGCCTGTCTCCAGGGCTTGGCGCCCCACACATCTGCAGCTCCCGCCTCTCGATGTCATTACCTAGTAAACACCTCTTGCCTGGCGCCAGCCACGGGGCCAAGAAGAGGGGATGAGAGAAGAGCGGGCAAGGGGCAATTCTAGAAATAGCACGTGCAAGTGCAGATAGGACGTGAACAGAACCCAGAGGTGACAGCTTTGAGAAGTGCCTGGGGGCTGGTCAGATGCAGAGTGCGGGCCCACCACAGCGGCGAAGGGAAAGGCGGCTGTGTCGCACGGCCCGGAAGCAGCTGAGTCCAGCATCTCCCACCTGACCACACCCCCCACTGTGGCAGTGGCTCCCTTCCTCAACCGGACACCTGGAACCCGGCGCTCCAGCACAAACCGCGCTTGCTCCAGGTGGTCCACGTGTGGGGCTGGCCTCGTTCGCACAGTGTTCTTTTTGAACACATTCAAATCAGAAGAGGCATCTGTGGGGCCAGTGGCAGAGCGGCTCCACTAAACTATGGCGCAGCGGCTGCAAATCATCTAAGCCTAGCGCTCAATGCTGGGCTTTGCACCCTTGGGAAGGAACGCACCTTCCCTGCTTCTGTTTCGTCCTCAGTGGTCTCCAAAAAGCATCAAGAGTTGACATTGTTTTTAATGCCAAAGTAAGTCCCCCCATGCAGGTGACCTGTGCAGCGTATCCATTCTGCTTGGATGTTTCGTCAAGGCATCTAACTATCGAATGCATCACTGCTAACCAGTTTCTATCAATTTACAAGCCCCTCCGCAAATACAAAGAGCCAAAGAGGCTGCATGTGATCATCAGGCCTATAACCCCAGCATGGTGGGAGGCTGGGGCAAGATGATCACAAATTCAGGCCCAGTCTGGGCGATGCAGTGATTTATCAAGAACCTATCTCAAAACAAAATAAGAAAAAGGCTGGGGATCTAGTTAAGTGTGAAGGTCCTGGGTTCAATCCCAAGTACTGCCAAAAAAAAAAAAAAAAAAAAAGTGGGGGGGATGCCGAGGTGGGAAGGGGCTAAACAGTGGAAGGTCCTTTGGGTCTTAGTGTGAGGAACCAGCATCTTGAAATAATGCCAAGGCCTCAGAGACTTGGTCTCAGAGGTGACAGGTACTGCTCATGATGCCACAAAAGCAGCGAGCTCTGACATCCAGTGAGAGATGCCGGAGGTGGCAAAGAGGCAGAGGAAGGTAGAATTTTTATGGTAAACAGCCCTGCCACTGTGAGTGATGACTTGTTAGGACAGTGGGCTGCCACTTCTCCAGGACCCCCTTCTGTCTCCTCCTGTTGATCTCTGCTGTCGGAGCTACCACGCGACCCATCCTCCAGGCTGTACACACATCTCTGTGGGGTCACTGGGACTGCAGTCACCCGGGCCAAATGTCGTATCACCTCGCAACAGAGGGGCCTGTTTGTGAACAGCTCTTAAGAGACTGATTCTAGCATGAGATTTTGGTTTTTTAAAGTCACATTTCTCATCAATATCAAATAATATTTAAATCTTAATTCTTAGTTAGCTCAGAAAGTTTTTTTCTTTCCTATATACCACCATTTTTTTTTTAAATCTTCAGAGAAAACCCCAGAGCAGGGGTCCTCAACACCTTGGGGCCATGGACCTGTCTGATTCAGGCTGCATAGCAGGAAGTAAGTGATAAGACGGACCGAACCCCATCTCCTCGTGTCGGCTCAGCAGCAGCATTAGATTCTCATAGGAGTACAGGCCCTATACAAGGGATCTAGGCTGCATGATCCTTATGGGACTCTAGTACTTGATGCTCTAAGGTACACCAAGGGGCAGTGACGCTAGCACCATCCTCCCAACAGCAACCTCCACAGTCAGTGAAAACTGTCTTCTATGAGACTGGTCCCTGGTGCCTTTTAAACTATTCTAAACAAGCTCTAGAACTCTCTAGACTGGCTTAGTGGATTGTGTTGTCTCCCTCTGGAGTCATCCACACACACAAACTCCTGGGATGATGGCACTGGGATTCCGGGTCAAGGTGGAAAGTGACACGTGGGCTCATCCTCCCTGTCCGTGGCCCTTTAAGTGACTGTACAAGGATACGAAAGGGAAGAAACAACAATGAAAGCGCAGGAAGGAGTGGTCATTATGCAAGAGGCTTCAACAGATGCAGGGGAACAGCGGTAGATGCACGTGGATGCACGCTGTTGGCAAAGTAGTGCAAAGGAAGTCACAGGGAAGAGTGTCCTGGGGGCAGAATGACAGAGGGGCCACACCCAGGAGAACCCTGATCAATGAAGATGGCAAGTGGGGTGGCGGGCAGAACTGAGACATGGGGGTGGGAATGGGTATGACATGTCTACGAGGGAAACAGAAGACAACCCTAACCCATCTGCCCATCTCCCCACACAGAGACATCACCTCAATACATGATCCTCCCCAAGAACCTAAGGACCATCGGCAAAGGCCCCACAGGGCACCACCATCCCAGGACAAAGCCTAATCCTGGCCCAATAGTGCAACCCGCCAGCTTCAGTCCCACATGGACCACACAGCTACCAGTTAGCCTTCCTAGCCCCGCATTCCCACATGGAAACAACCAGGGTGACTGGACTCTTGAGGAAAGCCCAAAGCATCCCAGAAAAAGATCAAGACAGACAATCCATCCCTGGAGCAGACAGATGATCCAGGAACGACTGCAGAGAACCCAAAAATAAAAAGACAAGCACAGCTGCACAGCTCTTCTAGCCTTGAGTCCTAAAGAGACTCACCAAGATTATGGGCCTAGAATTCCAGAAGATAAATGCTACAAAAGACCGTGCTTTCTCTGTTGCCCCTGACTTTTTTTTATTAATATACATTTGAGACGCACAATTATTGCACTCATCACAGAGATGGGTACCCACCTACCCACCTTAATCATTTTCACCCCTTCCTTCCCTCCCCTTGCTCATTCCTCTCCCTTCCCCAGGCCCCCTTCTATCTCCACAAAGTCTCTGTTTCCAGCTCTCTTTTATTTTGCTCTTTAAATTATTTGTATTTGGAGTTTCTCAGAAAAAAATGTTAACTTTTTTTTTTAAAAAAAAGTAAATATTGTGATTTGGATCTGCAACGTTCCCCGAAGTCTCATGTATTTGGCCATAATGGATTATGTATGGAACTATGTGCTATTGGGAAGTGGAGGTCTTATCTGGAGGGTTAGAATATAGGTATGTGGTAAAAGACAGACCTGTGGCAGATTGCAGATTCCAGGCATGTGGATTGGATTATAGATCACAGGTATGTGGAAAGGCCTTAAAACCTGGAAGGGCCAGAACACTGAGGCTGGACCCAAAAGGGAAGGATCACTGGGATGGGACCTGGAAAGATAGATACTGTTTCCTTCTTTCCTTTGGGGACTGGTCTGGACTGGACTTGACTTCCTATCTGCAATGCTGTGAGAAGCAGCCTTTGCCTCTGCCTCTGCCATGTACTTTGACTGTTGCTACTGCACATGAATATACTGTGACCTTCTGAAACTCAGCTAAAATAAACCTTTCTCCCCAGAATTGCAGATATTGGGTATTGAGTTATAGTAATGAAAAAGTATCTAAGACAGAAATTGTTACCAGAAAAGTGGGGTCATTCCTATGACTTTACCTGACCATGTGGTTTGGAAGCCTTTGGAACTGGTTTGTGGGAAAAGTTTGGCAAGGTTTGATGATGATGGCTGCAGAAACCTTACAGTGCTCTGATCCAGCATGAAGGGAGACTCTGGTCACAGCTCAGAAGACCAGAATGCTGACAGAAGCATGGATTGAAAGGGCCATGCTCAAGAAGTTTCAGATGGGAAGAAGGATGGTATTGGCAGTCGGTCCGAAAATCATGTGTGCTATACTCCGGAAGAAAGTTTGTCGGCATTTTGCCTTTGTCCAGAGACTTTGCCTGAAACTGAGATTAAGGGTGGTAGACTACTTAAGCTGGTGGAGAAAATCTCAAGGCAGCCCGATACTTAGGTTGTCACTTAGGTGCTGTCTGTGGCTCTAAGCCAACTCTATGGCAAAAGACAGAGGAAAGAATAGCAGAGAAAAATAATATAAAGAGTTTGCAGTGCCAGACTAAAAGAGCCTGTAGTGGTGGGGCCAAAGAACACAGGGAAGTAAAAGAGATTAGAATTTTTAAAAGGAGCCAAGTACCTGGAATCAGGACTGTAGGAAAGAGGCCTCATAAGGTGTCTCGGAAATCAGGAAGATCCCACCCCTTACCAATTAAAGGGTGCAAAGACAAAAGATCTTGTTCAGAGAACAGTAACCCAGGGCTCTCTATAGGGCCCAAGAGGGAATTGCTCAGCTCCCTGAAGTTTAGCTCCCTGGAGTTTAGCAATCTAGGCACTCAGAAGCTGCTGCAGCCATGACACAAGGGGGACAGACTACTGCTTAAGCCAGTGGTGGGTCTTGGCGATGTCCACATGGTCCTGGCTTTGCAGGCATACAGAATCCAAGAGTTGCGGGGTCATGGAGGCTTCTACTTAGATTTCAGAGGAAGATCTTAGAGGCCAGGCAGTGTGCCGCTGGGAAGTTAGTGTGTGAAGTTTTGAAGGAGAAGCCTAAGGAGCAATGGAGATCTCCCAAAATTTGGAGAAGCCAGGAACATGGATCGTCAACTGAGAAAAGCTGTAGGTCATGAGTGGATTCAGCCCAAAGAAGAGAAGATGGAGGTTGCAGCCAGCAGTGATGCTGTAGGGGTGAGGCCACCAGAGTCCTTTACACTACAGTTCACCCCAGGTGCTGGATTGGAGCTAGAGGGATTATCCCTTTCCCTGCTGGGTTTAGAACTTGTTTTGGTCCGATTACTTTCTATTCTCCAATTCTTTCCTTTTGGAACAGGAATGGTTACTCTGCCATTGTATGTTGGAGGTATTTAATCTTTTTATTGATTTTCACAGAAGCTCACACCTGAGAGTTTGCCTTGAGTCTCAGAGGTGACTTTGGACTTAAACTTTTATGTATGTATGTATGTATGTATGTATGTATTTTTGAGACAGCATCTTACTCTGTAGTGCAGGTGTGACCTGAACTCACTATGCAGCCCAGGCTGGCCTTCCTGCCTTTGCCTCCCAAGTGCTGAGATTACAGGCCTGCACCACCATGCCTGGCTTATGTGGTGCTGGGGAATCAAACTCAGGGCTTTGTGCTTGCTAGGCAAGTACTTTCACCACTGTGCCATTCCTCCAGTCCCTGGACTTGGATTTTTTTTTTTTTTAGGAGTACTAGAACTATTAACACTTAGGCAACTGTTAAGAGAAGGACTAAATGCATTTTGCATGGGGAAATGGACATGAGCTTTTCGAGGGTCAGGGACAGAATACCGTGGTTTGGATCTGGAATGCCCCCCAAAAGTCTCATGTATTTGGATGTTATGGATTATCTATGGAACTATGTACTATTAGGAGATTGGCACCGGGAAGAGTGGGTTATGGGTGTGTAGTGAAAGACAGACAGGGGGATTACATTACAGGCATGTGGTGGGGACTTAAACCTAGAAGGGGCAGAACACTGAGACTAGACCCAGAGGTGGCAGATCACGGGATGAGACCTGGAAAGGTAAATGCAACTTTCACCCTTCCTTTCAGACTTGACTCGGCTTCCTGTTTCCGATGCTGGGAGAAGCTGCCTCTACCTCTGCCTCTGCCATGTGCTTCCACCCTCTTCCAGCCACCCACCTATGAATGGACTTGTGACCTGAAACTGTGAGCCAAAATAGACTCCTCCTCCCCTAATCTGTGTATATTGGATATTTTTGTCACAGCAAGAACAACAAAACTAAGACAGTAAGAAAGAGTTTTGTTAGTTAAAAATGATTACTGTTAAAGAATTTATAAGAATGAATAAAAATGGTCAGAGGAACCTCCCAAAACCCAGGGGGAAAAAAAAAAGACATATCCAGGAGGGCCAACATTAAGTTCTGAAGAGAAATAAATGGGAGCTGTTTGTCCCACTATCCCTGTCCCCAGGGTGCCCACCTTGTCCCCTGCTGCCAAGGGCAACTCCCGGGACCACAGGGAACAAGAGAGCCCCACAGTGCCCACTCTCCTCTCTGGAGGTGTCAGGTGTCACAGAGGACACCTTAGACGAGGCTGGTAGGGGCACGTTATCCAGGTGATCAGGCCTAGGAGGGCTGAGCTCGCCCTGGTATGGCAGAGTGGCCTACAGTATGACAATCCATGACATACTTTACTTGTTCCACACTTTTTCTCTACCTTTCCCTTCTGTATTGCAGGTATCACTCCCTTGGGATCATTTTCTCTTTTTAAAAGTATAAATGTTGCTTTGTGAGGGTCTATTATAAGTGAAAACTCAGTTTTTGTTGACCTGAAAATACCACCATCAGCTGGGCCTGGGGCGTAGGTCTGTAAACCCAGCACTTTGGGAGGCCGAGGCAGGAAGATGGCAAGGTCAAGCACAGCCTGGGCAACTAAGCAAGACCTTGTCTCAAATTCAAAAATAAAAATGGGCTGGGATGTAGCTCAAAGAAGGACTTGAGTACCTCCAAAAAATAAATAAGAGAAAGAAAGCCATCATCGTATCTTCATGTCCTCATCTGTAAATTGTGTGTTTGCCGACTTGGAAGCTCTAAGCAGCAATAGCTCTCTCGGCCTTGCCAGGGCACTAGCCCACCATCCTCTGGCCCCTGCTGCTGCTGCAGAGAACGCTCCCTTCAGCCCAGCCCTGCTTCTGGGGAGGCAGCTGGTCTCTGCTGACTAAGACCTTCCTTTTGTCTTCGGTGTTCTATGACCCACCAGCTTAGATAAAGACTTTTTAAAAAATTCTACTTAAGCTTTATTCTCATTCTAAAGAATCTAAACACTCTTACCTTTCCATATTATTTTTAGTATTATCTCAAATAATGCTTTCCAATATGTCTGTAATATTTTAGCATTGTCACCTCAAATGCTGCATCTCACCTATATTTACTGTCAGCTTTTGTCCTTTTTCAAGGCTTTCATTCAGTTCTTCATTTCCTTATCTTCAATTTTCTATGTCACACTTCTCTACTTTCTTCACCTTTATCCTTCAATTGACTAAATCTCTCTTTAGCTGCATCTCACCTATTGTTTAACTCTTCCACTAAGGTTAATTTTTCATTTATTTTTTAGTTTTTAATCATTTTTATTTCTTTATAAATGTTAGTCTGTTTGATGTGACATTTCCTTAAATATTTTATTTTATATTCTGAATCTGATCATTTTGATATTAAAAGCTATACTCCCATGCTATGGCTCATTTTTCTGCCCTCCGATATTTGATTGACTAACTCTTTGTGTTTTAAATTTTTAGGTGGTGAGCTCACAATCAGAGAAGTTCCATCTGGGGGAATTTTATGTTAAGGTCGCGATAATGATAAATCCAACCCAAAAGGATATGGACTAGCTTCTGCCAGATGATCAGAACTCTAGCAAGCTAGGGTCTCTGTAAGATAATCTCTCAGAATAATCTCAGATAATCTCTCAGAATTTGCAGAACTACATGAATTGGGTGAAGTTCAAGAGAAACACATGCTGAGAATAAAAATTATCCAGGGAAATTTTTGTTTCCTCCCATTCAAAGTTCAAACTGAGTCACACAAACATCTCTTTAATATTCAACCCCTACGCTTATTTTTCCTACTCTACCATTTTGCCAGAAGCACAGCCCTTCAATTATCCAAGCTTTATACAGTGGTCTTGGTTTCAACTCCATTTACCATGAGTCCAAGATATCATCTTCTGTTGCTCAAGAAAGCTTTTAAAACATATGTCTCATAAATGCCTACTGTAGGACCCAGTGTTCTACTCCTTATTATATCCAACAGAAATGAAAGTGAATGTTCATAACAATGCGTGTTGTGTCTGGCAGCTCCCTTTGTAATGGCCTCCAAAAGGGAACCAACTCAAATGCCCACTGATAGGAAAATAAATAAGCTACGTTACTGTGTCAGTTACTTATTCATTGCTATGACAAAATACCCAACATCCACAATTTACCAGAGGAAAGACTGATTTAGCTCACAGAGTCAGAAGGTCTCACACAGTCTGCTCATGGGGCAGCTGGCAACAGCGAAGGCACATGGCACATGGCTGG
Source organism: Ctenodactylus gundi (assembly GCA_004027205.1). Classification (NCBI taxonomy): domain Eukaryota; kingdom Metazoa; phylum Chordata; class Mammalia; order Rodentia; family Ctenodactylidae; genus Ctenodactylus; species Ctenodactylus gundi. The sequence continues at coordinate 7,190 of PVKB01006374.1, read as the reverse complement.
AGAGCTGCTCACCCCACTGTAGAAAGAAGCCAAGTAAATTCCCAGGCAGAAGCCACCACAATGTTTCTTCTTCCCTTCTTTACTCAGTAGAGAGCTACCAGTTGTCCCCCCAACAGGGTGGTACCCTTGCCTCATTTCTTAGTCCACAAGTCAGTAACAAAATACCCGAAGCTCTGTCTTGGGCTTCCCAGCCGCAACCAATTGCTACAATCCCTTCAGGTTAAACCCCAATCATCCTGCCCTTCCAGCCAAGCTCTGCCTCCTCGTAACATGCAGTTCTAAATACATGAAGCTCTGGGGGGACACTCAACGTCCAGACCAGAGCAGGGACATACAACATACCATGTATTTTATACAATCGAACAGTGCTCAGAAATAAAAGGAATAAACTTGATGCATACACTGGGGATGAATCTCAATAATTATATCAAGCATAGAAGCGTGCAGAGCATATGACTGCAGTTGACTAGAAATGGAAGAAAGCTGATGGGGAAAGAGTTTTTAACAGGTCACACAGAACATTTTTCAAATGCTGGAATTTTCACTATATTCATTATGACAATGATTTCATGGATATATGCATACATCATGATCTGTCAAGCTGTATATACATATGCACAGTTCAGGCTATGCGTGATGGTATAAAACCATAATCCCAAGATCTTGGGGGCTAAAGTTTAGCCAGCAGGGACAACTTAGATCACCCTGTCTCCAAAAAAGGTATGGGGTGCTGAATAGCTCAACAGTAGAGCATCTGCTAGCTAGTACAAGGCTCTGAGTTCAAGTCCCCAGTGAGAACAAACAAAATGCATGCCTTTTGTCAATTACACTACGGTTTCTGAAAGCAACAAATAACTCCAATGTGGATGTAGCCTGAGCCTGTCCCTCTTTTTGGCTGTCTTCTTGTGTTTGTTTTTGTTTTGTTGTGTGGGGCTGGTGAAGGACCCCAGGGCCTTGAACATGGTAGGCAAGTGCTCTGAACTTCACACACTGCCCTGATCTTTGTTTTGTCGGGCCTTGAGAGCTTCTTCTTGAAAGTTCAGCTATTCATTAAAAATACAACTGCTGTTGGGGGCATGCTATTATCCCAGCTACTTAGAGGCTGAGAAGGGAAAGTTCAAAGTTTAGGGCCAGCCTGGGCAACTTAGTGAGCCCTATTCTCGAAATTTAAAAAGGGAGAGGGAAGGTGAGGATGTGGCTCAGAGGTAGAGAGCTTGCTTGCCTAGCATGTATGAGGCCCTGGGTTCAATCCTCAATATTGGGGGAAAAAAGATGTAGCATTTTAGGAATTATGTCCAAGCATTTTACTAGGTAGATTTTTTAGACACCTAATCTGTCCCACTGCCAGCCGAAACCTCCCTCGTGTCTGAAGACAAAGTTTCCCTGGAGTTCGGCTCATCTCTCATCTTCCCAATCTCACATGGCGTGAGATTCTCGCTTACCAAAGCCCCTTGGGTGCACAAGGTGACAGACCCTAACCTGACCCCCATTCCCACATCCTTGTTCTGGACACTCTCTCTGCCCGGCTCCAGTCTCTACTGCTGCACCTTTCCTCCTTCAGCAGTGGGAACTGGGTGTGGGAAATGCCACCTTAGTATCCCAGCCCGCTCCAGATATGCTCAGATCCCCTCCACCCGCACCTTCTCCCACCAAGACCCTTCCGACCATTTCCCCAGCAAATGACTCGTGTGAGGGGCAGTTTCTTTCCTCTCAAGCACTGTAATTCTTTCCCTTTAAACTTTTATTTATTTACTGAAACAAGGTCTTGTTATACTGCCCATGCTGATGCTGAACGCATGGGCTCAAGTAATCCTCCTGCCTCAGCCACCCAACTAGCTGGAACTACAGGCATGGACCATCACAGCCAGCTCAACCACCGCGACTCTTGCACCAGCACCTAGCATTTGAGTTCAGCACTTGGGTATTCCGTCTTCTCTACTGACTTGGGGAAATCAGGGTCACCTCCCTCTGCATCACCCACAGCACCAGCATCATGTGTTGCACTTGTGTAGACGAACAACAAAAACTTGGCAAACGAGTCAATGAACATATGCAGGAACGGAAATCCTTTGGGGGAAGTGAGCGTGCCTGGGAGACACGGCCTCTCCCTCCCCAAGACATGGGGTGAGCGAGGAGCCCGGCGCTCAGATGCAGCCACAGCTGCTGAGAAGCACCCACTGTGGGTGTGAAAGGCCAACAGGCTCTGCTATAACAGGGCGGCTGTGACTCCTTGGGCCTCCCTGCCGTGGTCACAGTCACCATGCTTCCCCGCCTCCCTTGCCTAATGAACAGGGGGTTGAGCCAGTGCTTCTGCACTAAACTACATCCTCATACCCCCCTCGCTCTTTTTCTTGAGACAGAATCTCACAAAGTCACCAAGTTGTCCGGGCGAGGCTCAAACTTGGCTCCTCCTGCCTCAGCCTCCCGGCGTGGCAGCAGTCTTCACAGACACCAATGTTACAGAGAAACACCTATGAGGTTTCCTTGCAGATTTATTTGTTGTTCTGTTAAGCACACAGACTTTTAAGTGAAGATATGTGGACAATCTAAGAAGCCAAGTACCAGTTAATGCACAGGAGCATGTCATCATACTGCCTGAGAAGGAACGTTCCTGTGTTCTGACATCTGCATACATTATATAAACCAATAAAAGTCAAGACTATACTTCCCCAGGACCTTGCAGTGAAAATGAGCAGAACCTAAACTGGCACTGCAACTGCCCGTAATCAGCTCCATGCTTAACACCCAACGCTGAGTATTCCGTTTTCTCAAGGGTGCGCCACCATGTGGTCAATGTTCTCAGTACACTTTTAAAACGTAACGAAAAGAACAAGTTTATTACAACTGAAAACAAGGAAAGTCTGGGCCTGTGATGCAGGCTTGTAATCCCAGAGCTCTCAGAGGTGGAGTCAGGAGAGTCACAAATTTGAACCCAGTCTGAACAATTTAGCAACTTGGTAAGACTTTGTCTCAAATAAAAAGAGGGGAAAAAACTATCCAGGCCCAATATGATATAAAATAAACAGACATAGACACATTTTATAGACTATTTTATGACAGATTTTTGTGGTACTTGGGGCTGAATCTAGGGCTTTCACCCTGAGCCTATATCCCTGCCCCCTTTTCATTGTTTAGTTGAGACAGGGTCTTCCTAAGCCACTAAACTGCCCAGGCTGGGCTTGAGACTGCGGGCCCCTCCACCTCCGCCTCCCAGAATGCTGGGATGACAGGCCTGTGCGCCCTGGCCCACGTGACTGATTACTTTCATAATGGCCAAACTCTGGAACTCAGCCATTAGAGATGAGGTATTATGTGACCCCCTTCAGGACGATTCAGATCATGAACCTTATTTCCTAAGTAACCAAGAGTCACCCAAGAGACTGCAGTGCTCCCTCCTGTGACAAGGTGACAAAGAAAGGCTTTTACTAGCGCCTACAACGCTGGTCTCTCACTCCACAGCTCATAGGACCCTTCTCTAGGAACACAGATTATTTGGAGACTTTTAAATTTTCAGTTAACAGACACATATACCTGCAAACTAGTCTTAGCAGTTTATAAATATTTGCAAGGCATTATCTAGAAAATGCCTCAGACAAAGAAACACTGTGTCAAAATAAAATATTTAAATCTCTAGACAATTTATATTTAATATAGCTCTTTCCACATAAGGATTCTAAAATAGCAGACCATAATATAAATCTGAATAGTCATCTCGAATTAGGAGGAAAACAAACAAAAAACATGGAGGCACAACCGGCAGAAACAGAGACAAGTGCAAATGCCCCAAGTCTGTGTCTCAGAGCCTGGAGCAGTGTCCCATGGCTGGGGAAAGGCTGGTGAATGGGAGCAAAGGCCGTGGTGTAACCACACCAGGGCCACTGCTCAGAGACACAATGCAAGTGACCACTGGTAACTCACAACAACGCAGAGGACGCTCAACCCAACACACCTGACAAGGGATTGAAGCCAGACCCAAAAGCCACACGCCGCCATGGGGCCGCACTGACAACTGCAGGGAAGGCAGAGCCAAGCGGAACAGCGGCTACCCGGACCTGGAGTGCAGGGAGGCTGGCCGCAATCAAAGTGGATCGAAGACCTAGATATCCAAACTGAAACACTGAACCTTCTGGAAGACAAAACAGGTAAAAATCTAAAGGATCTAGATGTAGACAAGACTTTCTTAGTAGGACACCCAATGCGAAAAAAGGAGCTCCCAGAATCAATAAATGGAATTATATCAAATTAAAAGTTTCTGCATGGCAAAGGAAATTATCAACCGAGTGACACGAGCACCAATAGAATGGGAAAAAGTATTCACCACCAATACCTCAGATAGGAGGCTAGTAAGTAGAATATACAAGGAACTGAAGAAAAACAGACCCCTCAAATTCAAAAACCTGATTTAAAAATGGGCAATGGAAATGAACAGACAATTCTCAGAGGAAGGAGTTCAAATGGCGTTCAGTACATGAAAAGATGTTCAACATTAGAGAAATGTCAATCAAAACACTGCTAAGATATCATCTAACCCCAGAGAGAACGGCGTATATCAAGCACTAGAACCTCCATGGATGCCGGCGAGGCTGTGGGGCAAAGAGAACTCTCTTACGCTCCCAGCAGGACTGAAACTGGTACAACCACTATGGAGGGCCATATAAAAAATCCTCAAGGGACTGAAAATAAACATCCCCTTTGATCTAGTGATACCTCTGGGAGTTTTTCCAAAAGAGATAAAAGCATCATGTAAAAGAAATATATGCATATCTATGTTCACAGCAACACAATGAACAACAGCTAACATGTGGAAGACACCAAAATACTCAACAGACCAACGGATACAAAAAATGTGGTGTATGTACACAATGGAGTAGTACTTGTCTAAAGAGACAGACAGCTTTGAGGCTTTTGTAGGTTAATGGATGGAACTTGAGACTGTGTTCAGAGAAGAGTTAGATGCAGAAGGTTAAATATCGGATGGCTTCTCTAATACGAGAAACCCAGAACACAGTCATTTCACAGAACTAAACGGGGAGGAGTGGGAGTTAAGCGGGTGGGGGAGGGGTGGGAGGGTCAAAAATGGGAGGGGGAAGGGCTTTTAACCGACAAGATATATCTGCGCACAAAATACTCGAGTCAATGTAAACATTATGTATCATATACACACACACACACACACACACACACACACATATGTGTGTGTATTAATAAGATGGGGGGAAAGGAGCCACCTTACAAGGGAGGTTTCAGGGTGATGGCACTGTCTCTGGAACAGGGTGGCAAAGTCACCACTGTCTGTAGTTGTCAAAGTTCACAGGGCTACACAGTGGAGAGACTGAGTTTTACTGTATGCGAATTACACCTCAATAAAGCTGACAGAAAAAATAAAATACAATAGAAGACTAGGACTCCAGCTGCACTCCCAAAGGAAACACAGTTTATCCTTCAGGTGTACGGAAGTTATATTCTATAAAAGTTAACCAACAACTGCCTGTGCGGCTTCTGCTAAAAGTGACATACTCTGGTTAGACCTTTGGCCTTTTACTAACTTTATAACTACATGGTATATCAGTTAGCATTTATTGGTCTATGTAAGTGGCACCATTCTGTTTCTTTGGGCTTACTACTTAATTTTCTGTGCAAATTACACCCCTTGCCCTCCCCACACAGGGCCTTTGTCCCACCCCTAAATAACCATTCTTGGCAGAGCCTTATGACCCATTCGGACCCAGGGCCTCTGTTGCATGGACGGGGCTTTCACCCTTGCTTTTCCACTACACGCTCTGTACACTGCACATCTCTCCCTCAATTCCACCAGCGGGTAGCGTGGCACAGAATGATGGATATCGTGGGTTCAGTCTGCTCCACTAATGAATATTTAACTCATTTCCGGAAGATCAAAGTTTGCTCTCCCACATAGGGTCAGATTCAGTTCTCACGTGGGATCTAGAGAGCGGCCCTAGCATAGATAACAGCAGGCCCTAGGAGCCATCCGCCACCTGCTTCCTTCAGCAAGGACTAAGGAGTCCTGGGTACGTGGCACCACACCTCGTCAGAGCCTCGGTGGCCACTTAGCTCATACCTCTCCTCCTCGTGGCTCTAACAGCCACAACCATCCTGCCCAGTACACATCAGAGCTGACGGGACAGAGATGGGAGGCCTACAGGCCTAGAGGCCTAGGTGCAGGGTGGCCACAGGCTGGAAGCTTCCTGTCCCTACTCCTTGGCACTGCCTCCCTCCCACCTCGGTGGGACTGAGGACACTAGGGAGGTGCCACTGGCTCTATCTGGAGAGCTCTGCTCTTGCCCAGGAGAACCTTCCATAAGTTCCGTGTTGCTACCACATGCCAGCCAAACCAGACTGCCTGCGTGTGGCACGCGAGGTGAGAACAACACCTCCCGAGCTGGCCAGGGTAGTGACCACGTGACCCCCACCGCCAACCTTCCCATCAAGAGGGAAACAGGAAAAGAGGAAGCTGCCAGCCCTAAGGCCTGCAGGGGCCAGACAGTGACAACAGTGACACAGAGATCAGTGTCTAGGCCTGGTCTCTCTGAGAACCCTGCTCAAGAGGACAGCAGCTTCTTGGTTCCAACAGAAGGCTGCTGTGTGAAAGTACAGGATTTGGAGAAGTGAAGCCTCCTAGTTAAAAGAAAAAAGAGTGCAGGCAAGTATAGGCTTTTTTTTTTTTTTTTTTTTTTTTTTTTTGTGGTGGTGATGGCGCTAGAGATTGACCAAGGAGTGTTCGACCACCAAGCTACTTTGACCTCCTCCCTGACACACACACACACACAATCTTCTCAGTTTGAAGGAGGTTATTCTCAAATACCTTTACATGGCTGCAGAAGACAGAAGAGCAGGGGTTGTTGGCAACATCCCTCTGCCAGAGGTCTCCTTATGAGGTGAAACAGGTGTCTGGCAGGCTGCACCTGCGGTTCTAGGCCCAACTTAGGACCTGCTCGGAGCATCTGCGAATGTCTATTTCTGCACAGAATCCTGAGGGTACTCTTACCTGATACTATAACCTTCTGAACTTTTGAGAAAAGGTCTTGCTAGGTTGCCAGGATTGAACTCACAATCCTCCTGCCTCATCCTCCTGAAGGCTAGGATTACAAGCATATGCTACCACATCCAGTTTGCTGCCCTGCCCTGCCCTGCCCTGCCCTGCCCTCCCCTCCCCTCCCCTCCCCTCCCCT